>JAJPUD010007084.1:751-102917 GCA_023553655.1 Myrmecobius fasciatus
ATACAAAAACTGATCATGTGTTAGGGCATAAAAACCTCAAAATCAAATGCAGAAAAGCAGAAATAGTAAATGCATCCTTTTCAGATCACGATGCAATAAAACTCACATGTAATGTAAGGCCAGGAGTAAATAGACCAAAAATTAACTGGAAATTAAATAATCTAATTTTAAAGAATGGGTGAAAGAGCAAATCATAGACACAATCAATAATTTCATCCAGGAGAATGTCAATAATGAGACAACATACTAAAATTTGTGGCATACGACCAAAGTCGTTATAAGGGGTAATTTTATATCTCTGGCTGCTTAATTGAATAAAATAGAGAAAGAGAAGATCAACGAATTGGACTTATTATTAAAAAAACTTGAAAAAGAACAAATTAAAAACCCTCAATTAAATACCAAATTGGAAATTCTAAAAATAAAAGGGGAGATTAATAAAATTGAAAACAAGAAAACTATTGAATTAATAAATAAAACTAAGAGTTGGTTTTATGAAAAAAACAACAAAATAGATAAGCCTTTATTTAATTTGATTAGAAAAAGGAAAGAGGAAAATCAAATTGTTAGTCTCAAATGAAAAGGGAGAACTTTCCTCCAATGAAGAGGAAATTAGAGTAATAATTAGGAGTTACTTTGCCCAACTTTATACCAATAAATTTGATAATCTAAATGAAATGGAGGAATATCTACAAAAATATAGACTGCCCAGGTTAACAGAAGAGGAAATAAATTATTTAAACAGCCCCATTTTAGAAAAAGAAATAGAACAAACTATTAATCAACTCCTTAAGAAAAAATCTCCAGGGCCAGATGTATTTACATGTGAATTCTACCAAACATTCAAAGAACAAATTCCAATACTATATAAATTATTTGAACAAATAGGGAAAGAAGGTGTACTACCAAATTCCTTCTATGATACATACATGGTGCTGATAGCTAAACCAGGTAGGGAGAAAACTGAGAAAGAAAACCATACACCAATTTTCATAAAGAATATTGATGCACATATGTAATGGAGATAAACTAAAACCATTCCCAATAAGATCAGGAGTGAAACAAGGCTACCCACTGTCACCATTACTATTTAATATTGTATTAGAAATGTTAGCTTTAGCAATAAGAGAAGAAAAAGAGATAAAAGGAATCAGAGTAGGTAATGAAGAAACCAAATTATCACTCTTTGCAGATGACATGATGGTATACTTAGAGAACCCTAGAGATTCAACTAAAAAACTACTAGAAACAATTCACAACTTTGGCAAAGTTGCAGGATTCAAAATTAATCCACATAAATCATCAGCATTTTTATATATTACCAACAAAGTTCAGCAGCAGGAGATACAAAAAGAAATTCCATTCCAAATAGCAGATGATAAGATAAAATATTTGGGAATCTATCTGCCAAGGAAAAGTCAGAAACTATACGAACTAAATTACAAAACACTTTCCACACAAATAAAATCAGACCTAATCAATTGGAAAAATATTAAGTGCTCATGGGTAGGCAGAGCGAACATAATAAAAATGACAATACTACCCAAACTAATCTACTTATTTAGTGCCATACCAATCAAACTCCCAAGAAATTATTTTACAGATCTAGAAAAAATAGTAGCAAAGTTCATTTGGAAGAACAAAAGGTCAAGGATTTCAAGGGGATTAATGAAAAAAAAGGCAGATGAAGGTGGCCTTGCTGTACCAGATCTAAAACTATATTATAAAGCAGCAGTCATCAAAACCGTTTGGTACTGGATAAGAAATAGAGCAGTGGATCAGTGGCACAGGATAGGTTATCAGGACAACCTAGACATTAACCTTAACAATCTAGTGTTCGATAAACCCAAAGACCACAGCTTTTGTGATAAATACTCTCTATTTGGCAAAAACTGCTGGGAAAATTGGAAACTAGTGTGGAAGAAATTAGGGCTTGACCCATACCTAACACCACATACCAAGATAAGATCTAAATGGGTTCATGATCTAGATATAAAGAGGGACTTTGTAAGCAAGTTAGAGGAACGTAATATAGTTTATCTCTCAGACCTGTGGAGATGGAACAAATTTATGTCCAAAGAAGACTTGGAATTCCTAATTGAACACCAGATGGATAATTTTGATTATATTAAGTTTAAAAGTTTCTGTACAAACAAAACAAATGCAGACAAGATTAGGAGGGAAGCATCTAATTGGGAAATCATCTTTACATTTAATGGTTCTGATAAAGGCCTCATTTCTAAAATATATAGAGAATTGTCTCATATATATAAGAATTCAAGCCACTCGTCAATAGATAAGTGGTCAAGGGATATGAACAGACAATTTTCAGATGATGAAATTAAAACCATCTCTAGTCATATGAAAAGTTGCTCCAAATCACTATTGATCAGAGAAATGCAAATTAAGACAACTCTGAGATACCACTACACACCTGTCAGATTGGCTAAAATGACAGGAAAAGATAACGATGAATGTTGGAGGGGATGTGGGAGGGCTGGGACACTAATACATTGTTGGTGGAACTGTGAACAGATCCAACCATTCTGGAGAGCAATTTGGAGCTATGTTCAAAAAGTTGTCAAACTGTGCATACCCTTTGATCCAGCAGTGTTTCTACTGGGCCTATATCCCAAAGAGATCTTAGAGGAGGGAAAGGGACCCACATGTGCAAGAATGTCTGTGGCAGCCCTTTTTGTAGTAGCTAGAAACTGGAAACTGAAGGGATGCCCATCAATTGGAGAGTGGCTGAATAAATTATGGTACATGAATGTTATGGAATATTATTGCTCTGTAAGAAACGACCAGCAGGACGATTTCAGAGAGGCCTGGAGGGACTTGCATGAACTGATGCTGAGTGAAACGAGCAGAACCAGGAGATCATCATACACAGCAACAACAGTATTACATGATGATCAATTCTGATGGACATGGCTCTCTGCAACAAAGAATTGTCTCAAACCAGTTCCAATTGTTCACTGAAGAAAATCATATACACCCAGAGAGAGGGATATGAAATATGGACCACAACGTAACATTTTCATGATCTCTATTGACATTTGCTTGCATTGTTTTGCCTTTCTCTGTTTCTTTTTTTTTTCTTATAGATAGGATTTTTCTTGCATAACTTCTCAAGCATTTCAACATTATTAACATGTAGTGGACTTCCTGCCATCTAGGGGAGGGGAGGGGACTGGGGGTAAAATTGGTAATGGAAAGCTTTGTAAAGATCAATGTTGGGGAACTACCCATATCTATGTTATACAAATAAAAAGCTTTAATAATAAATAAATAAATAAATAAATAAATAGAAATGTTAGCTTTGGCAGTAAGAGAAGAAAAGGAGATTAAAGGAATTAGAGTAGGTAATGAGGAAATCAAATTATCACTCTTTGCAGATGATATGATGGTATACTTAGAGAACCCTAGAGACTCGACTAAAAAAATTACTAGAAACAATTCACAACTTTAGCAAAGTTGCAGGATACAAAATAAATCCACATAAATCAGCAGCATTTTAATATATTACCAACAAGTTCAGCAGCAAGAGATGCAAAAAGAAATTCCATTCAAAATAACTGTTGATAGTATAAAATACTTGGGAATCTATCTGCCGAGGAAAAGTCAGGAACTACACAAACTAAACTACAAAACACTTTCCACACAAATAAAGTGAGACGTAGTCAATTGGAAAAACATCAAGTGCTCATGAGTAGGCCGAGCAAATATAATAAAAATGACAATACTACCCAAGCTAATTTACTTATTTAGTGCTATACCAATCAAACTCCCAAGAAATTATTTTACACATCTAGAGAAAATAGTAGCAAAGTTCATCTGGAAGAACTTAAAAGGTCAAGAATTTCAAGGGATGAAAAAAAAAAAAAAGGCTGATGAAGGTGGCCTTGCTGTACCAGATCTAAAACTATATTATAAAGCAGTGGTCATCAAAACCGTTTGGTACTGGCTAAGAGATACAGTAGTCGATCAGAGGCATAGGATAGAATCATAGGACAAACTAGGCAATAACTATAGCAATTTAGTGTTTGATAAACCCAAAGACCCCAGCTTCTGGGATAAGTACTCACAATTTGACAAAAACTGCTGGGAAAATTGGAAACTACTGTGGAAGAAATTGGGGCTTGACTCACACTTAACACCACATACCAAGGTAAGATCTAAATGGGTTCATAATTTGGATATAAAGAGTGATGTTATAAGTAAATTAGAGAAACATAGTATAGTTTACCTCTCAGACCTGTGGAGATGGAATAAATTTATGTCCAAAGAAGAACTGGAACTCTTAATTGAACACCAAATAGATAATTTTGATGATATTAAGTTAAAAAGTTTTTGTACAAATAAAACTAATGCAGACAAGATTATGAGGGAAGCAATAAATTTGGAAATCATATTTACATTTAAGGGTTCTGTCAAAGGCCTCATTTCTAAAATATATAGAGAATTGTCTATTTATAAGAATTCAAGCCATTCTCTAATCGATAAATGGTCAAAGGATATGAACAGACAATTTTCAGAGGATGAAATTATAACTGTTTCTAGTCATATAAAAAGGTGCTCCAAATCACTATTGATCAGAGAAATGCAAATTAAGACAACTCAGACACCATTACACACCTGTCAGATTGGCTAAAATGACAGGAAATGATAATGATAAATATTGGTGGGGATATGGGAAAACTGGGACACTGGTACATTGTTGGTGGAACTGTGAACGGATCCAACCATTCTGGAGAGCAATTTGGAACTATGCTCAAAAAGTTATCTAACTGTGCATACCCTTTGACCCAGTTGTGTTTCTATTGGGCTTATATCCCAAAGAAATCTTAAAGAAAGCCAAGGGCCCATATGTGCAAAAATGTTTGTGGCAGCCCTTTTTGTAGTGGCTAGAAACTGGAAGCTGAATGGATGCCCATCAATTGGAGAGTGGCTGAACAAATTATGGTATATGAATGTTATGGAATATTATTGTTCTGTAAGAAACGACTAGCAGGATGATTTCAGAGAGTCCTGGAGAGACTTGCATGGACTGATGCTGAGCAAAATGAGCAGAACCAGGAGATCATTATACACAGCAACAACAATACTATATGATGATCAATTCTGACGGACATGGCTCTCTTCAACAATGAAATGTTTCAAACTAGTTCCAATTGTTCAGTGAAGAAAGCCATATATACCCAGATAGAGGGATATGAAATGTGGACCACAACATAACATTTCCATGCTCTCTATTGATGTTTGCTTGCATTGTGTTTCCTTTCTCAGATATTTTTTGTTCATGTAGATACGATTTTTCTTGCACAACAATGATAAGTGTGGAAATATGTATACATATATTTGATTTGTCAAGTATTTTAACATAATTAACATGTAGTGAATTTCCTGCCATCTAGGGGAGAGGTGGGAACTAGGTTAGAAAAAATTTGTAACAGAAAGCTTTGTAAGAGTCAATATTAAACAATTACCCATACATATATTTTTGCAAATAAAAAGTTTTAATTAAAAAAAAAAAGAATCATATAAGACCTAGCAGCAGTTTTATTAAAAGAATACAGGTCTTGGAACACTTCAGAGCAAAAAAAAACTGGGCTTGTGGCTGAAAATATCATACCCATCAGAATTAAGCATAATCCTGAATTTAAAAAAAAAAAAAAAGAGGGGACATTTAATGAATTGCCAGACTTTCAGAATTTTTTTGCAAAAGACCTGAACTTAATAGAAAAGTTGGCATACAAGATTCAAGAGAAATATGAAGTAAATATGAATCATTAATTACAAGAGACTCAACATGGACAGACTTTTTATACATGGAAAAGTGAACCATATGTCTAAGATAGTCATTAGTCATGAAGTAGTTCAAAAGAAAGACTGGGCTGAGTATGAGTGATTCTAAAAAGCAAAACCTTGTTGGAAAAGCTAAAACGATCCATTGTTACATAAATGACGAGAAAGAGGAAGAACTGACACAAAGGAATTAGATGGGGGAAAGTGCACAAGGACTGCTACAAAATGTGGAGAAGCCAGTATAGACTGGCCAGCAGCTTTCTATGTAAGGAGACAAGTTTGTCTCTCAAGACAAATGGTTATCAGCTGTAGTCTCAATAAACAAAACAGCAGTTAGATCTCACAAACAACTGTGCTAATTATCCTCTCATTATTTCAGAAACCTTTAAAGACCAAAATACCTACAGACACAATATCTAGTAACAGATAGATGACCAGGCAAAATACTCATTTGCCTAAGGATTTAGAATATAATGATTACATATAGTCAGATTGGAAACAGCAAGGTATGACATATTGAATTGCATTAATGGTTTCTATTGACTATTTGTTTTGATCATAGAAATCAATTATAGAAGGAAAAAGCAGAGACATGGCTATAACATAAGTCAAAATTGATTCTTCAACACATACATAACACAGGTTAAAGTAACCTTAACTCAGTTTTACTTCAGGTAATTTTCCCAGTAAGTTTCAGAAGGTGGAGCTTTAAAACTCCCAAATAATATTAGCTTCAAGCCCAAGAAATTTTACCTCCAATAACAAATTTCATTAACCAAAGCTTCAGATGAATCCTCAACAGGCATTTACCATGACTTTATTTTGAAAACAGTAAGAGATTTGTCCCATGAACTTTCTGGGACTTATCTTTCATATCTAAGTAGATGTTTCATAGGGTGAATGTTGAAGATCATTTTGCTTTTAAAATATCCAATACATAAAAAAAAAAAATTCTAATTTGCATATTGTCCAGAACAGAACCATTTTCAAAGGTACAAAAGGCAAAAACTATTATTCTCAGAGTCCCTTTAATAAAAGGGTACAACTTTAAGATGACTCAATACAATCAATTAAAACTCATACAGAATATCCTAATTCCACATAAAAGAATCTGAAATATGCTTAAAAACAAATGTCAATTAAACCTTTGGAAATAACCCTACCTAATTAAAGATCACATTTATCATATTCCTTAAACAAGGAGACAGTCATGCACCTAAATAAAGTCAATTAACACCATGTAAAAGTAAGCTGTCCCTTTAAAAAAAAAATGCTCTCTGCAACAGACAGCTAAGTTCATCTCCATTTTTTTCCCTGAGGCAATTGGGGTTAAGTGACTTGCTTAAGGTCCCACAGCTAGGAAGTGTTAAGTGTCTGAGGCCAAATTTGAACAGGTCCTCATGACTTCAGGGTTGGTACTCTACTGCACCACCTAGCTGCTCCATTCATCTCCATTTTTAAAAAAGCAGCTGAAAGCGGTGGGTGGGGGAAGGGAGGCAAGTTAAATCTTCACCTTTGAGAAAGAACCTTCTCGTTTCTCCCTCCCCCACTCAATTTTTTCCTTAATTAACTTTTAGGGTGCCAAATCTTTCTCAGGATTTAGCTAGCCAGTGTATTTTCTTTCTCCAAACAAATGTTTGGACTTTTCCATTAGAAGGACTTGCCTCTTTCTTTTCTTTACATCTTCTCTTTCTTGTTATATGCCTTTTCCTTTTCTCTCTCTCTCCTCCCAAATATCTTCCTGATACTGTCTCTCCCCCTTCTCCTCCTCCTGAGGAGAGTCCTATGTTCCCTTTATTCTGTTGGAACCTTTTATTTACTTTGCCAGGCTTCCAGCCTCTTCCACGACCTTAAGCAGCAGCCAAATTAACTTCTGTATACTTTGAACCAGCATTTTATTTCTATGTTGCTCCTTCTTATTACTTTCCTTCTTCCTGTCTCTCAATTCCTTCCTGAAATCATTCAAACTGTCAATTGTTTCTACAAATCAACCTTAAAATTAGAGTTCTTTTAATCAACAAAATGGACAGACAAGTTACAGACACTGACCACACAAATACAACATTTAACACATACAAGCTAGGGGCCAAAACTGTGTGGGCTACAAAGACCCTAACCAAATTGACTACTTGGAGACTTTTCAAAGTGAAGGTAAAAAGTTGATTAGAATCTCATGAGAAGCAGGGAGTACCCTCTCCTGGACAGTCAAGAATGAGGAGTGCCGACTAAGAGCTGAGAAACACAGGTGAAATAGACAAGCACTGCCCAACCCCTCCCCCCAAACCCCCTTATGCAAATCTTTTGTCTTGATTGGCTCTTGCAGTTACTTTCCCCTATACTGTAGGTGGAATGATTATGAGTTGACTGAAAATGAAGTATGCAAGCAAGTTTCATTATTCTAAAATTAGATGATTTCTAGGAAATTGAAACTTAGGCCTTGAGACTTCACATACTTTAACAAATAGTCTCTGAGAAATCACAATATCCTTTCTATACACTTCTAAATTCAAAAATATAAAAAGGGTTAGGGAGATAGGGAGAGTAGAGAAGATAAAGAATTAAAGGTGAGGGAATAGGAGTGGGGAGGGTATAGAAGGATATACAAATTAACAGGAATGGGATAAGGTATAAAAATTAAAAGGACTGGGATAAAGAAGAAACATTTGGAAGACTTTATAAAAGTCTTCTTAGTTTAGACAGAAACAAGAGGGTAAAGGGAAAAAGTGGGGAAGAGGATAAAGAGGGATCCTGGGTGGGAGGGAGATGCAGGTAAATATAAAGGAGGGCAGGATAGCAGGTAGAAATAAAACAGAGGAGTCAAGAGGAATAGGAAATGACAAACATAAAATAAAAATCAATAGTAGTATTATGTTTAAAAAAAAAAAAAAAAAGCAGGGGTAATAATCTTGATCTCAAAGTTAAAGAGAGGCATCTACACCCAGAGAGAGGACTATAGTCCACAATATAGCATTTTCACCCTTTTCTGTTGTTTGCTTGCATTTTGTTTTCTTTCTCAGTTAATTTTTTTTTCCTTCTTGACCCAATTTTTCTTGTGCAGCAAGGTAACTGTATAACTATGCATATGTATTGCACTACCTGCCATTTAGGGGAGAGGTGGGAGGAAAGGGGGCAAAAATTGGAACAATTACGCAAGGGTCAATGTTGAAAAATTACCCGTGCATATGTTTTATAAATAAAAAGCTTTAATAATAATAATAATAATAAAAATAAAAGGAAACTATACTATGTCAGCCATACCAATCAAAATTGTTTTAGACTATTTAAAATAAAAGATTGGAATAGTGCTGATGTAGGAAATGATAAATTGGTAGAGTTAGAAAACTACATATTATCCACCTTCAGAGAAACAGATGAGAAATAAGCATCATAGGGCCTTATGTTCATATGAATGCAGGAATTGTGTATATATATGTAAAACATGTTTATGTGTGTATTTCCACACTTAACTGTAAGAGAAAGGGAGGGTAAGGGAGGAAAAAAAAGTGAAAAGCAAAGAACAAAAGAAAATCTATGAGGAAGCAAAGATGGACAGCTTGGTACACAGATGGAAATTTATTGCTTTATATTTTGAATCCTCTCATGTTCTAATGTATACACGGCCATTTTTTCTCTTCCTATTTTATATTTAAGTTTAAAATAAATGTTTAAAAAAGAAAGAAGACTATGACAGGGAGCTCCCAAGACCATCTATAGAGTTCTTTTATTGCTATTTTATCATATAGATGACAGCTTTTATCTGGTTTTTTACCTCCTGCAAACTGCTTTTACATTGATTATATCTGGAGATTTATTGAATATATTTTTATTAAAGAAATTATCTGAACCCCAAAGCTCTAAAGTATGCCAGATATGGAATCACAACTCAATTACAGATGTAGGTGTGGAATATTCCAAACACTAGTAAAAGCAATAAAACTGTTTTAGTTTAAGAGTTGGTTTTATGAAAAAACCAACAAAATAGATGAGCCTTTAGTTAATTTGATTAGGAAGAAGGAAAAAGGAAAATCAAATTGTTAGTCTCAAAGAAGAGGAAATTAGGGTAATAATTAAGAGTTTCTTTGCCCAACTTTATGCCAATAAATTTGATAATGTAAATGAAATGGAGGAATATCTACAAAACTGTTTGTTTTGCTTAAATTTTTTGGGAGGGAGGGTCTCTTTTTATCACTGATAAAAGGAAAGGCTCACTGCATGGGGAGGGGCAAAGGCTTATATACAGAATGTCCCAAAAGTCTTAGTATAGATTTAAGGTTTTAAAGTTTAAAATTACACTAAGATTTTTTGAATACTTTGTATTTGAAATGGTTATATAAAAAACAAAAGGCATCAATAAAACAATTTAAATATCTTACAAGTAACTAGAAATGCACAAAGTTAAAGAAGCCACCCCAAATGTTCACAGGGACTATTTGTGTCTGACCTGTGGCAGGGCATAACCAAGCTTATATTGGTCTGATTAGCTGCAGTCAGACATACTGTAACTCAATTCTAACAGTGATGTCATTTTTGATCCTCTTCAAAAATGAAGGACAATAACTATAAATTGACACAAAATGAGAACCCAGAGAATAATTTATTAATAATATTGTAACAAAATGCAACTGATTAATAACCTTACAGTAATAATTTATAATAACATTGTAAAGAAAAACCTTAAGAATTATGATCAATGTATACCAGTAGTGTCAAACTCAAATAGAAACCAATTCCTGTAGGCCACAGACTGATTTAGAAAGCCACAAATTAACATTATCCATCATCCTCTATTTTTATTTATTTTGTTAAACATTTCCGAATTACATTTTGGTCTGGCCCTACTCAGGAGTTTCTTAACAGCCCCACACCAATATGACACCAGAAGATCAATAATGAAGTATTCTGTTCACCTTCTGACAGAAAGCTGATGGAGTAAAAGTGCAGAATGAGTCATACAATAAGGGAATTTATTTTGTTTGTATACTTGTTACAAGAGTTTCCTCTTTTTCTTTATTGAGAAGGGAAGGTAAAAGGAAATGGGACTGGAGGGGCTAGCTAAGTTACCAAAAGAAGAGAGTATCATTGAATCTTTTTAAATGTACAAAAGGGAATAAAAACACAGAGAAGTTTTGAAAGTTATATGTTAAAATTATTACACTGTTGTTCTTCATCTTCTTTTTTCCTAAGAGGACTAACACATTACAAGGTGGTGAATTGGATTTAAGTGAAGCAGAATTGTACAAAGCCATCTATCTGCCTCTTTCTTCAAGTAATCCAAGTCCAGCATAGAGACAAAAATCAAGATGACTGGTGATGTACAGGATGGTCTGACCAAGCTCTAACTGCTCCACAGTACCTGCCCTGCTTCAGGTGCCTCCACGGCCACTGAAATAAACCGTGCTCATCCACCATTCACAGTCTTGACATGGACAGAGAGGCCAAGCCCTCAATATATATAAATATACAAAGTTATTGTATACTTTTAGGAAAAGCAAGTTGTAGAAGAGAAGTTTGTAGTTTTAATGGACAATCTTTTGTATATGAAAATATTCATTTTAATTTGTTGTTAAAATTCAGGGTTTTAAAAATACACAAAATAAGTTCTTAATGACAGTGGATAATTCTTGGAGGTATCAAGACTCAAACATTTCTTTATAGGCCTCATGGTAACTGAATCTACCAAAAAGAGAAAGAATAGCTAGCCCAAAATTTAGTTGGAGCTTTTGGAAGTAAATCAAAGGTTCAGCTCTTCCTCCAAAAATACATGTTATCACCTACTGTACAGGGTTATTATGAAAAAAGCATTTTGCAAATTTTAGAGAACTATATGTTATCAATTATCATTTTTTAAGTGTCATTTCCACTGGTAAAATCCTATCAGTTTCTGATGCTGAATCACTTGACTAGGTATAAATTATATTCCAAAGCCCTAGGTTCAAATTCCTGAGTTGTTAACATCTGGGGCCAAGAGGAGATATCAAGGTGATAGTGGCAGCTTGACTTGCCTATTTCATGCTGTTTCCTACAAACTCAGTAGTGTTTAGCTCTCTCAGACTGTCTTTCTGTTTGAGCTAAGCTGGCCTACCTGTAGTTTTCATGTGTGTATTCTCACCACCAATTGTATTTCTTTGGGAAAGTATGCCCTAGATTTATATGGGGATATATTATTTTGAATATTTTTTCTATGCTATTTCATTCAGTGCTGTTGTTTTAAACTAATTGTATCCTCTGATTAAAGACAAAGCTATGGTTGTGAAAGATTAAGAACCCAACAAATACCTTGAACTGAGGGTAGTTGTTCTGCAGGCCTCAAGTTGCTACACATTATTTACTGATTTTTGTGCAGTATGTGACATCCTATCTATTGGGGAATTTTATAACACTTTCTAATTAAAGGATTCACTTCTAGTTGTTCCACACCAGTAAGGTTTTTGCCATTTCCAGTAAAAAACTATATATAAAAAACTATAAATACTTCTGAAATTTTCTCTAAAGTTTTCTGCTTAAAGCTGCTGCCTCATATTTTAATTCATAGTGAAGTATGTGGAACTGTCTAAAAATAAGGCAGATGTCTGGGTGCAATTCTTTGAAAGGAGAATAGGTGAGATTTTATGATTCTAATTATTTTGATCTCTTCTCTTCCATTATCTTTACTTGACCACCCTAGGAGAATTAAGATACATAAATTCTTCAGTCACAGAGACTTAACTTAGAATAAACGTTGGCATTCGAAAGAAAACAAACCAACTTTTTTTGATATGGCTTTCTATATATCCTTATTTTAGGTATATCATTTCACAGAATACTATCAAATTTAACAGTTCAAAGAAAAAAATTTTCATTCCATCTTTTCTTCCCCATTGTTATTAAATATGAGTCAAAGAATCCTTGCATTGACTGCCCAGCAACAATATTAACTGCATTCTGCAATCCAGATTCTGACCATGTGCAGCTATCAAACTTTTTAAAAAATTAAATACAAGAATAATGTAGTCCATGGAAGCAAAAGGTAAATATATCACTAATATTAAGTATAGTTCAAGATCTGAGGAGAAACTGATCGTTCTAATGCTATTTCATAGCAGAGTAGTTGGTCAACTCGATTATGTTTGCATTGTTTCTCCAATTGTATTTTTTATCACCCATGGAGTAAATCAGGAATTTAATCTAATTCTGCTTAACTTTCTGAAGTTAGAGTTAAAATTCCAAGGAACTAAGATATTGCTGTCAAATATTTCTTTAAAGGGCCTTTTTAACTTATGTTTATGCAAAGCCTCCTACAGTATCCTATGGGCAAGGTCCTACTTTTATTGTTGTTCACTTGTGTCCTTCTCTTTTATGATGCCATGGACCATTCTTGGCAAAGCAAATGAAGGGGTTTGCCAATTCCTTCTCTGGTAGATTAAGGCAAAACAGAAGTGACTTGTCCAGGGTCACACTGCTAGTGTCAGAGTACTGCCCGAAGTCTGAAAGACCAGAGTTCAAATGTGGTCTCAATCTACTAAACTACCCAGCTGCTTCTTATGGGCAAGAACATATATAAATTACTGGTTGTGTTTTCTGTGCCAGGACAAAAACATGGTATAATATATTAGATGGATTTGCAGTGGCAGCTTATTATAAGCTCTCAAACTACAAAAAAAAAGCCCCGCATGTTATTGTGAATCCAGCAGACCTAACTAAAACAACAATTTATCTGATACTGCCAACTTAGAAAACATTATCAAAGCAGGTAGGAACTGAAAAACAGCATCACAAAACCCAAACGTCATCAAATCTTAAAATCAAAGGAATAATTCAGTTATAAGACAAGGGTCTTTCAGCTGCATATTCAACTTTTAACTAAGTTCTATAAAATGTACTAAGAAAGAGCTTTTAGGAAACAAGTCCCATCCCATTGCTAAGGTCTTGTTGGAACTAACCTAGCAAAGCCTGTTACATGAAGAAAATAGACTAGGGGTTAATAAGGCAAAAGCTCAAGAGCTGAAAAGGGGTATAATGGAAATATTTTAATAAAACAATAACAATCAAAAATCAATTTAACACAGCAGTAGATAAGTAGGAAAATACCAATAAGCTAACTTCTCAGTTGGAATCAGAGACTGTGGTTAATTTGAGGAAGAATACTGTAAAGACTGACTTGGAGCTTGAAAACTACAAAAACTGGCATTTGTTACAGAAAAGACAGATTTTGTAAACTGGTCTTTTTAGACATATCCTATAGTAAATATTAGCAACATCTTCAAATCAAAAAGGAAATATGTTCCCCTATCTAACCTGATCTATTCCACAATTAATTGATAACATTCTTAACCAAGAGTCTTACTATTCAAAGACTTGATTATTTCCTATAAAATCTATAATTATTTTCATAATCATTACTTTATATGAAAGATTCTCAAAACTACTGTATCCCTTCCCTTCCCAATAATAAAAGGCTACTATTTAAGATTCTGTTCCAGTAAATTGGCCCACCTGGCTGTGCAGAAAGTAGACACTCCTATTCACCTTATTAGGATTAGTATAGTCATGAGAGACTGGTTAACAGGCTAGTTAATTTAGGTCACTGGATACCTAAGCTATACCCACAAACAGTTTCTAAGACCTAGCATCGTATCAGGGACTTTTATCAGAATCAAATGAATTCTAATTTTCTAATCACCTAGGGGAATACCTGACCCAATCCCAGGAATCCAGAAAACTGGCTGAAAACAGAATCTTAATGGGTGTTTCAGAACCAATCTGCCTTTTCAAGGGATCACACCACCTCAAAGTGAGAAGATAGTTCAAAGATAATTCCACTTAGATGAGGGAAGGTTTCCAAGCTTTACATTGTGAAATCCTAACTAAAAACCTCAGAGCAATTTTAGGACACCCTAGAGTTAAAAAAAAAAAAAAAAAACACTGTAAAATGTGGAAGATGTGTTGGGAAGTCTTTATATTTATAGCAATACAGAGACAATTATTTTTATAGCATTTGGAAAAAATGAAGTAGGAGGCCAGGCACAACTTGAGACCATTTTTTTTGTCATTCTGCAGTGACAGAATTTCAGCATATTTTACAGTTGCTCATGTGTGATAACTCATTTTAGCTATACAGATGACAGGACCAAACAAGTGATTTCAGCAATGAGAACTGGACTTGAAAAATAAAAAGCTTTAAAAAAAAAGAAAAAGAAAACAAAAAAGTACTAGCCTAGTAAGATCAAGTTAACAACTCCAAATTTCCCTTCCTGTTCTTCCCACAATCTGAAGCCATCTGCCTAAAACAGGAGAGATACATTAGAAAAGGTAGTCAGCAAATAAAATGAAATTTTTTCCAAGTGAAAAAAAGTTATAATACCCTGAATTTTCTCAAAGGCAGATTAACCAGCACAGACTGCTTAATATGACAATGCAATTTCCAAATATATATATGGATACATACACAAGATTTTGCTAAAATGACTTTCTATGTTTGCAGGTATAACTGAAAAGCTTAATAGTACCTCCCACATTGTACACAAGTAAAGACAACACATTTATTAAAATAAATTTTTTTTACATTATCTCCATTTCTCAATGTATCCTACTAACTCTCCTCTCCCTCCAAAATCATTTCTTATAAAAAAAATTTTTTTAAATACTTCAGCTAACATATCAAAAAAGTCTGATATTATCGGCCATGTTCCACATGCATAGAACCACAGGATGCCCTGAATTCCTTTTCTTTGGGGCCAGCTTGATCATTATAATTTCAAAGCATCATTTCAATTATTCTACATTACTGTTCTTTTCATTTACACAGTAGATATTTTCCCCCTTGGTTCTGCTTACTTTAATGCACCTCAGCTCATGAAAGTCTTCTCTTGCTTCTGAAATCATATTCTTCAATACTTAAAAACTAGTAATATCCTATTACATTTATGTACTATAACATATTTAGCCATTCTCCAATGACTGACATTTACTTTGTTTCCTGTTTTTTGCTACTACAAAAAGTGCTGCTATAAATATTTTGGTGTATGTGGGACTGACTTACCTGGGATATATGTATAATACTGGCATCTCTGGATCAAAAGATAGACATTTTACTCTTACTCATTGCATAATTCTATATTGTTTTTCAGAATGGTTGGGACAAATCACAGTCCCACCAAAAATATACTAAAGTATCTGTCTTTCCATAATTCCTCCAACACTGACCATTTACTAATATCTTTGCCAATTTGCTGGGTGTGACATGAAACTTCAGAGCTTAAGAAACAATATATTTAACAGAAACTTTCGTCTCCTGCTCCAGCCGAATTCTTTAATTGATTAAGAAGGAGACTGAAGTCAAAATAAAATTTAACCCTTACCAGATAGCTTACACATACACTCATATATGTGGCTAGGACCCAGATCCGTAACTTAATGGCATAATGAATTCTTGCATAAATAACCCCCCCCCCTATCAATAGAGGTTGGTACCTTCCCTGCAATTTAGAGCCTAACAGAATTGCCTAGAACATGGGGAGGTTTAAAGAATTATCCAGGGTCACAGAGCCTGAACTTGAACTGAGGAGCTTCTGGCTTCAAGGCCAGCTCTCTAATCACTACTACATGAGATAATATATGGAAAGTGCTTTGCAAATCTTAAGTTGCTATATAAATGCGGTAGTCATTATTATTAAAATAGCACTTGGTACTTAGAGTTCTGTCAGGATTTGAGTTTAAAACTTTTATATACTGCCTGTTTTATATACACATATGCACACAACATTTAAATTGCAACTTAAGGTTTGAAATGCACTTCATATTCTTTCATTTGGCTCTCACTATAGTCCTATGAAGTAACTACCACAGATATTATTAACCATATGTTATAATGAGGAAACTGACACTCAGAAAGATTTGGCAGTTATATAAATGTCAGAAAGATTTAAATCTTTTGGGGGCAGAGCCAAGATGGCAGAGTGAAGACGGGACTCTCTGTGTCCTCCTCTGACCTTCTCTCAAATCATCAGTAAAATAAGCCTCTGAACTGATCTTTGAGTCAACGCATCCAGAAATATTTGGACTACGAAGCATTTCTTGCAGAAGGTACCTTTGAAGAGCTTCATAGCAGGTCTGTTTCAGTCGGGCAGGGGGTGAGCAGTTTGCTGGGTGCAGCTTGGGAAAAGAGGGCAGAGAACTAGGTGGGACTCAGCTCAGCGTGGCAGAAACTCTAAACACCTGGGGAGTATGTCTGAGGCACTCGGGACACTGCCCTGATTTCGGGCAGGTGCTTTGGCAGATCTGCCTTCTATAAAAGGTGGATTGGAAAACCCTCTGCAAACAAAAAGGCCTAGCCCAACTATCCTAGCATTGGAAGTTAATTAGCGGAATTGCCCCAGGGCAAACTACCACAGCCACCGCTTCCCGGCTTTAAAGAGACCCCAAGCTTTCTAAAAAATGAGTAAGAAGCAGAAGAGAGCTCTCACCATAAACAGCTTTTATGGAGAGAAAGAAGGGCAGACCCCAGATCCTGAGGTTCTGAAACCAACTCCCACAAAGGGAGACATGAGCTGGTCCCCCTTCCACAAGGCTTTCCTGGAAGACTGCATGAGGAATCTCAAAAGAGAGCTAGATGATAAATGGGGAAATGAATTGAGATCAGTGTAAGAAGCCCTCCAAAAGACATATGATAGACACACCAATTTACTGAAAAACAAAATTGGTGAATTGGAAATAAACAATGCACTGAAAAGCAAAATTGTTGAATTAGAAAAAAACAATGCATTGAAAAACAAAATTGGTGAAGTGGAAAAAGTATTCAATGAACAAATTGGCCAGTTACAAAAGGAGCTGAAAAAGGTAACCGAAGAAAACATTAAAAATTAGAATTGAACAAATGCAAGTGAATGACTCAATAAGACTTCAAGAATCAGTCAAACAAAAACAAAAAAATGAAAAAAAATAGAAGAAAATATGAAATATCTCCTAGGAAAAACAACTGCCTTGGAAAATAGATCTAGGAGAGATAATCTAAGGATTACTGGACTTCCTGAAAGCCATGATGAAAAAAAGAATCTAAATACTATCTTCCAGGAAATCCTGCAAGAAAACTGCGCTGAGGTTTTACAATCAGAAGGCAAAATCACCATTGAAAGAATTCACCGATCACCTCCTGAAAGAGACCCCAAAATTAAATCCCCAAGGAATATCATGGCTAAATTTCAGGACTATTGCACCAAGGAAAAGATATTGTAAGCAGCTAGAAAGAAACCATTCAAATAATGAGGATCTATAATTAGAATTATACACGATCTGTCAGCCTCCACACTGAAGGATCGAAGGGCCTGGAACCAGATATTAGAAAAGGCAAAGGAACTTGGATTACAGCCAAGAATAACCTATCCAGCTAGGATGAGCATTACCTTCCAGGGAAGAAGATGGACATTTAAGGATGTAGGTGAACTTCACCTATTTCTAATGAAAAAAACCAGATCTGAACAAGAAATCTGACCTCCAAACACAGAACTCAAGAGAAGCATAAAAAGGTAAAAAGGAAAGGTCTCTTGAGAACTATATTTCTACTATGGGGATACTTAAAGATTGGGGTATAATTTGATATTACTTTGATAATATGAAAAAGAAAAACTAGAGGGGAAAAGGCTAAGATTTAAACCTTTTACTCCAAAGTCCAGTGCTTTTTCATAATAAGTCATACCTAAAAGTAACCAAGCATGATAATCACAAACTGCCAGCAAACAAATGAAACCAAGTTTGTAAATGGGCCACTGATAGGTGTAGTTCCTTCTCAAGGACCGAAATTTGTTATCTGGGTAGTCAGAATATAAGAATAAAAATAGAAAGCAAAAATGTCATTATATACTTTCAAGATAGAAGCCAGAAGCTATTTTATAGGAGCTGCAAAAAGTGCCTACCCCTTCAAAGGTAAAACTAGTCCCCTGAGATAGAGAAACCATATCTCCCCATTGGTTCTCATGTTCCTTTCTTGATAACAACCATAACTACTTGACTTCTTTTGGTGGAACAGGATAGGAATGGGTCGACTTCATGTTCTTGAAGTAAAATGGCTCCTACAGAATGGCCCAATTCAGTTTTAAGATAGGATTTGCTTCCAGTAGAGTATCAAAAGAAGGAATACATAAGTATTAGCAGAGGTATTAAGTGTGTGCCTCTTGTCCATTAGAATTTGCAGCCTTCTGACCCATTAAGTTCATCCTTCCATTCCCAAGTTGTTTTGTCCCATCATCTGCAGTTGTTCCCTCAAGTTCTACTTTGACCATCTCTTTCCTTCACAATTTCCAAGTGGTTATTCTCTACTTTTAGGGTGAATGTTATTATTGTTGGGTTATGTAAGTCATGTCCAACTCTTTGTGATCTCATTTTAGGGTTTTCTTGACAAAGTTTGCCATTTCTTTTTCCAAATCGTTTTATAGATGAGAAAACTAAGGCAGAGTTAAGTCACACAGGGAGAACATTTCTGAGGCTGAGTTAAACTCACAAAGTTAAGGTTCCCTGATTCCAAATGGTAGGTACCAAATATAAAATTAAAAGGTACCATGAAAAACACTTGGGACACACTGAATTTTCTCTGGTTTTCTGAGGTTTGGGATCCACACAAGTCTATCTAAATTGTTGAGTGCCAGATATACTGTTCTGTTCAGTGGTATACAAGGCTAACAAAGCAATAGGTGTGTCTAACAGCAAGCCATGAACAGCATGTTAGCCCTCATGTAGCCCCTGATAACTGAAAGCAAAGTGCACTGGTAGATACAGCTGGTCTCAGAAGTCAGGAAGATCTGAGGCTCCAGTCTCACCTCTGCCATAAATAGCTTTAACTCAATGTCCAAGCAACCTTCTATGATTTCAAGCTGCAGAATAGTCAGTGTCTGCCCCAAGCATATCCCCATACCAATGACATCATACGTAGGGTGGCCCTAGAAAGTAGAGATGAGAAAATGTACCCTTGTTTACAAAGGTGGTGAGCTGATTACTGATGCAGAATACTCCATATGCTATCAGACTTGGGTCATGTGTTGGTTTGCTTAACTGATGTTTTTACTCCTTTTTTAATTCTTTATTACAAGGAATGCCTTGAAGGATGAGGGAGAAAGGATATATTCAGAAATGAAGCTAATGTAAAACCAAAGAAATCGATTAAAAAAAAAATTTAAGGCATTCAAAAAAAAAAAAATCTGGGCTCTCAAACAAAGAACAGGATATCCCCTAAGTAAATTTGCCCAGATAGGTCCCCAATTTACCAGAATCTATATATCATCTGGCCTGAATTTCAAACAGTTCACTTTATTTACTATTCCTATTTTGTTAGTGTCTAGGAAAATTAGAAACCAAGCAATCAGATTTAGTAACAAGCAAGGCTGCACTGTCATTAATGAAACCACTGCAAATCAAAATCTCAATTCTCAACTGGATTTACTTTTCACAACTTGCCAAGTTGTGAACACTAAATGCCTAATAAAATTAACTTTAGGACAATTGAAAAGTAACATAATGCCACTAGCTTGCTCCCTATGATATAAACTTATATTCTCCTAACAATCCTTAGTAAGCAGAACCTTAAAAGAGGAAAAGCTTTAAATTGGATATCTGACCACAAGCAGCATTTCAAGAAACATTGTTAACCATTTAATCTGGACAGTAAGAGGCATTTTTTAAAAATACCAGAATTGTATTCCCTTAACTTTTACACTCTGCAAATGGAAAAACACCATCAAAAAACAGATGTGGGATCACTTATGAAACCAACCAAAAGAACAATTAAGTGAGAAAACACAATTTTAACAAAGCTGAAACAAGTTAGCTTTTTATCAGAGCTCCTAATATAGTTCCAAAGGAGTGGTAGCTAAAACTAATTCAACAGAGAAAAACTCCTAGCCTTCCTTCACCAAAGTCAGATTTCTGGTCTGCTAGCAAAGGGGGGAAAATGTTATGAGTTTGCTGTATCATCACAATGAACAGAAAATAATCGCCAAAAGAGTTCCCCACAGCAAAGAATTGAGGCTTGGGAAAGATATGTATTTCAAATAAATTCAAAATAAATTTACCTAAAAAAATTAATTTACAAAAAAAAAAGAGGGGGGGAGGGCCAGCATCCACAATATCTGTATCCTTTTCTTCATCAACCCGTCTCATCTTTCTTCACATCTACACCACACTGATTTTTCTTTGCTCCCCATCACATATTCTTTGTTTCCCCCTCCAACCTCGTTCCCCTCTCCTCTCTCTTTCTCTATATTTAAAAAAATGCTAACATGTTCAAATTCTTTTAATTTCCTTACATATCCCCAACTCATCTCACTCATGCCCTATTATTTTCCATATGCACTGCAGCCCAACCTCTCAACTACTTCAGGCTTTCCCATTTCCCTAGTTCTTCCCTTCCGTCTTGGATGGTATCATCATCATCATCATCATCATCATCACTATTATTACCTACTCCACAGGCTTCTCAAGCCACGAAGTTCCCCTTTTACTCTATTGTTTCTCTGTCCAGTGCACCCTTGGAAACGAGTCGGGCGGCCCCTAACCGTCTCCTCCTCCTCCCCCCCCCCCCCCGCCAATCCAGCCCGCAGGGGTCTCTCAGTCTTCCCGGGTCCACATTCCTAGGCTCTCATTTTCCGACAAGCTCGGGGCTACCCATTCCTTACATTATCCCTGGCCCCCTCCCCCACCTGGATAGCTCATCCAGCTTCTCCCTTCCGCCCCCATGGTCGTCCCCTACACCCCAACTTCACCTACCTCCCGGCCTCCCTCTCTTCCCCCAGACTCACCTTAAACCCTTCCCCACGGTCGCACTTGCTTCGGCAGCCCTCCGCTCTGGGCTCCGCGTCCGGAACGCCCCGAGGGTCGGACCACAGGAAAGGAGACCTTTTCTTTTTCCCTTACTCCTCCTCCACCTCCTCTTCCTCAGGCGCCGCGATATTCCCCCACTCTCCACGAATCCGCCGCCGCCTCCCCCACTTCCCACCTCAACAAGGCCCCGTGGGAGGTGGGGGGAGCCTCCCCGGGCAGGGAATCACCTCCGGAGCTGAGAGAGCAAGAGCTCCGGGAGTATTCAACCCGACCCCCTGGGGGGGGGGGAAGATATCTGCCCGCCCCACCCGAGAACCTCAATCAGCGCGTGCGCCCCAAGGGTTTAGCGAGCCGGGCGCGTGCCCGCGTCGGCGCGAATCCGCGGCGCCGAGCTCGAGGACGTTGGGAAGGCGGGAGGAGTGGGGGGGGGGGAGATAGTGGGCAACAAGCTAGTCTAAGTACATGAGAGTTCGGAGGCGGCATGTGCTGGGAGACCCTCCAGGGCAAAGAAGGGGGAGGGGGACCTCCCGTTTACTCCCGCCTCTTCCCACCCCCTCCCCCAGCCCTACTTTACCCCCGCACCTAAGACCAACCCTTCGAGCGCCACTCCTGCCCCCACCCCGCAAATTGGAGGAGCACCAATTCAGCCGAGGCGGAGAGTGAGGGAGGGATTAGGGGGAAGAAACCCAGACGGGAGGGGTCGCCAGCGCACGCGCAGAACCGTCTTTGCCCTGAAAAGCGGGTGATAGCGGCGCTCACTGGCTGGCGCGGAGATCCGAGTTCCAACAGCGGAAAGAGCCGACCTTTCTCCCGAGCTAGCCCAAGACAAGAGCCGAGGAGAGGGATGGATTAGGCCCATACCTATCTACCGCACACTGCACTCCCCTCCCTTCCGACTCCAAAGGGTTCCGCCCCTTGCTTTATACAGTTCTGTTGTCTATCTCTCGTCTATTTGCTCCCCAAATTTTAAATTCGGAAACCCCCTTCACCGCAAGACAGAACATTTGGTAACCTATGGCAACCGCCAGCTGAGGGCGCAGCCCTAGCGCTGCCAATAGTGCTTCCACTGCCCTGGCCTTCGGCGCTCCATAAGTACCAGGTACCGTTACGTCGGGGCTAGGGATCATGCCCAAGCCTTCCTCTTTCCTGCTCCTACTCTGGAACATGCACAGCCAGCCGTCCTGCCAAAGCTGGGCACAGCTGTAATGATCTCTGCTCCTTAATTTAATTTCAACTGGTCAACTTAACATTTATCAAGCATCTACTTTTATGTGGCAGGCACTGTCCTAATCGGTGAGGATTCAAAAAGGGCAAAGATAATCTCTGCCTCAAGAAGCTTACAATCTAATGGGAAAGACAGCATGCAAATATGTACACATAGATGTGACTATATGCAGGGTAATTAAGAGAAAGAAGGCACTAGAATTAAGAAGGGTTGAAGGTTTCCAGTAAAAGATGGGATTTTTGGTTGAGACTCAAGAGAAGCTAGGATGGTTAGTAGTGGTGCTGAGGAGAGAGAGCATTGCATGTTTCTTTCCATGTGTTTCCTGTAGTAAAACTGGGTTCCCTCTTTGGAATGTATATAAGTTTCCAGGCTGCAGGAACTTTGCCCAACGATGAGGAGGGAAGGAAGATGATGAAGTAAGAGAATATTTCATATTTTGTATTTACTCCTTGCCTCACCCCTGTGACTAGGATTCTGCTCTAAGAATTTCTGACTCCAGAATTATCGGTCAGTGGTATATTAGGAGGGTATATTCGAAGGACTGAGAGGCAAAGAGTTAGATTTGAGGAGATAAACCAGAAATTTCCTTGCTTCTTGTTTCTGAAATCCCAGCATCTTGGAGTCTCAGAAGTGAACCATTTAATATAAACAGTACCTTAAACAAAATCTTTCCTTTAGACCCTCTAAAACATAACAAAAGTATTCTATCTTTGTTTGAAGACATCAAGTGATGATTCCATTTGTGAATAGCTGTAATTTTTGGAAGTTTTTTTCCGCCACAAGTCTAGATTTCCTTCTCCTTCATTTCCTTCTATTGCTTCTTTATCCATTAGGAAACCAAGACATAAACTTAAGCAGAGTGGCAGAACTGTGTAGGAACCTGTGTCCTGTGTCCTTTGCTATGCACTCCAGTTTATCAATGACTTTTCTACCATGTTCAGAACTTAATTCTCCAGATACGGTCTTACTGGAACAACATAAAGCCTACTACTTCTTCATGGTTTGGTATCTAAACTGGGTTGAATCCCATATGATGAAATTTAATAGGGATAATTAGATGGGAGAAAAATCAACTAAAAGGAGTAAAAAGATGGAGTACAAAGCTAGCCAGAAGTTTAGATGATCTCAAGGTTTTAGTGAACTGCAAAGTCAGTCAATATGATTCAAAGTGTGTTTAGAGCAACCAAAACTGTTCCACTGAAAGGCACAGAATCCCAGGATATGGAAGTAGTATGTGGGAACCCAAGTCTCCAGCTGTCCTGAAGCATGAATTTGCCTCTCTGTAGCTTCTGCCTATTGTATATATAGGAATTAAAAGTCTCAGGCATGTGGAATTTATGCTTCTCAGACTCAGTGGATGCCTAAGGCCATATGAGTCACCATGCCCTGATGATTACTTGCATAGAAGCTAAATGCTACTGAAATTTTATTGTATATTCTTGCTATGTTAAGGCAAAGTAAATGAATTTTGTTAAATGTTCAGTGCCTTATTTCCTTCTAACATCAAACCTAAACAACGAAGGTGCTGCCATTAGAACCACAATTACAGTGATAACCAATAATAATCCCTCAGACTTCCAGGTCCGTCTAAAGATCTTTGCTTATTTCCTTTTCTTGCTTTTGTTTATTTTCACTCTAACTTTATCATGTACCTCAATTCAACTGATCCTATAACTTGAATAATGCCTGAAAACACTTGGCATACTCCTATCAGTGGCCATTACAATCTCACTAATAGTCAATGAAATGTTCTCTATAGGAACTACAACTTTTATATATGCCCTTGGAGTAATAATCATTTTTTAAAAATATGAAAGAGAAAAATGAAACATTTGTATGATCTGAAATCAAGTGTCAGAAAAATAACAAGTTCTGAATGGTATAGCATGTTCAGGGAGGACTTGCTGAATCCTTTTCAGGGCACTTATCTACCTTTGGTGTCACTTTTACCCAAATCTCATCTATGGTTTCAAGAAGCTGTAGTATGAAGCATGGACAGTGGCCACTTCTCAGTAAATTGTCTCAACAAACAGGCTAAACCAGGCTTCAAACATGTTGGTGAATTAGGAGGATGTGTATGAATATGAACACTTTTCCCCAGCAGATGCAGAACAATTTGTTCCTAATCAAAGACACCAAAATCATCCATCATACACACAATTGAACAACAACCCAAAAATGTCCTGTTAATAGTTGTTAGCTCTGGAGAAAGGTGGAGGAAAGGTCAATATCCTTGATCTGCAATGGGAGACTTAGTATCCATCCTCATGAATTATATTCTAGACATGGTCTTGATCCTTGGGAAACTCCAGTCCAGTTTTTTGGTTGTTTGTTTGTTTTTGTTTTTGTTTTTGTTTTTTTAAGATGGTATTTCAGATATGGGCCTACAAAAAAGGAATTTACCTCAGTGACTCAAAAATTTGGTGGCAGACCCAAGATATAATATGCACTAATGTAATTTCTATTACCCCCAAATATTTTATACCAATTTAAGAATATCTTTTAAAATAAGTCCTGCATTTTATACAAAATAATGTAAACTTTAAAAAAATTAGAATGATTTTACATGTTCTTTCAATTACATAAAAAGTATACAATCATAAGAATTCAAAAAGTCAATTCATTTGTTACTTCTATTGCAGCTGTTTACACACACACACACACACACACACACATTTTATTGAAAAGGTGATTAAGTATACAATTTTTTTTTAAGTCTCCAAACTCTGGTTGGCCAAGTTTTCTTTTCCCTTTTTTTTTTCCTTTTTTTGGGGGGGACAAGGGAGGAAAACTCTATTACCTAGGTCAAGGTTAACACTATTTCACTTGGTCTGCCTTAGCTTTTATTATATAGCAATATCTCATTCTATTATACTTCACTTAATTCGATTTCACAGATATTATGGTTTTGGTTTTGGGGGGTTTTTTTGTTTTGTTTTGTTTTTTCAAATTGAAGGTTTGTAGAAATCCAGCATTCATTGGTGTCATTGTGTTCTGATTGCTCCATGGAATGGCTATTCCCTACTGGCCTTTTTAAGAATCCAAGTGAAAGGAAGAGTCAATCAATGTGGCAAATTTCACTGTTGTCTCATTTTAAGAAATAGCCACAACATCCTCAATCTTAAACAACTACCATCCTGATCAGTCAGTGACCATCAATCAAGGCAAGATCTATTACCAGCAAAAAGATTGTGTTTTGCTGAAGGCCCAGATGATGATTAGCATTTTTACCAATAAAGTCTTCCTTAATTAAAATATGTTGTACTATCTATTGTTTTTGTAGGTATTATTTATCCTAAATTCTAACACTTAATAGGCTATGGTATGGTGTAAATGTAACTTTTGTTTGCATTGGGAAACCAAGAAATTCCTGTGACTTGCTTTATTGAGATATTCACTTTATTACAATGGTCTGTAACTGGATCTACAATATCTTTAAGGTATGTATATATAGCCTTTGTCTGTGTGGATCACAACAAAATAAGTTTTCAAAGAAATGGGAGTACCAGATCATTTTACTTGACTCCTAAGGAACCTGCATTCAGCCCAAGAAGCAAGTTAGAACCAAACATGAAACAACCGACTAGTTTAAGATTAGAAAAGGAGTAAGACAAGGCTGTATACTGTCACCTTATTTGTTTAACTTACATGTAGCATACAATCATGCAAAATGAATAAAAAGCTGGAATTACATTTTCTGGGAGAAATATTCACCTTATTTGTTTAACTTACATGTAGCATACAATCATGCAAAATGAATAAAAAGCTGGAATTACATTTTCTGGGAGAAATATCAAACAACTCAGATAAGAGACTTCTTGTGGGGCAACTAGGTGGTGCAGTGGATAGAGCACCAGCCCCGAAGTCACAAGGACCTGAGTTCAAATCTGGTCTCAGACACTTATAGCTGTGTGACCCTGGGCAAGTCACTTAACCCCAATTGCCTCAGCAAAAAGAAAGAAGAAGAAGAAGCTTCTTCAAGGAGCTGGCTTGAAATTTAACATCAAAGAAACTAAAATCTTAGCAACTGATCCCATCACTTCCTAGCAAATGGCGAAGAAATGGAAGCAAAATCAGATTTTTTTATTCTTGGAATCAAAGATCACTGCAGATGGAGGCTGCATCCATGAAATTAAAAGATGATTGCTCCTTGAAGGAACGCTATAGCAATTCTGAACAGCATACTAAAAAGCAGAGATGATACCTTGCCAACAAATATCTGTATAGTCAAAACTATGGTTTTTTCAAGTAGCAATGTATAAGGAAATCTGAGTGCCATAGAATATCTATTGCAAACTGTGATGCTGGAGACTTGAGAGGTCCTTGGACAGCAAAGAGATCAAATAAATCAATATTTAAGAAATTCAGGCTATTCACTGGAAGATTGAATACTGAAGTTGAAGCTTACATCCTTTGGCCACATAATGAGAAAATGGAACTCATTAGAATAGATCCTAATGTTGAGAAAGATTGAAGGCAAAAGGAAAAGGGGATGGCAGAGGATGATGTGGATAGATTATATTATCAAAACAATAAACATAAACTTGGACTGACTTATGGAGATAGTAGTGGCTAAAAAAGGGTGTGGTGCACTATGATCCATGGGGACATGAAGAGTTGGACATGTTAACAACAGAAATGTCTGTATGTAGGGCTCAAAAGACCTATGATTGCAAAGTCATTGAATAATAAGACCAGAAAATACATATATATTCCAACCTCTTCTCTCTCTCTCTCTCTCTCTCTCTCTCTCTCTCTCTCTCTCTCTCTCTCTCTAAATCGTCTGTGTGTGTATGTATATACACATACATGTTTCTGTATGTATCTACTTTTTAGAATTTCCAAAGGGATACAGATGCTGGAGATGTGTTTTGTTGGTCAGAACATAACTTCCCTGTGTTCTACTACTTGACTGCTCAGAGTCTTAGTGTTGCCCCTAAAGGAATACAGTTACATTTGACTGACAAATCTAGCCTTCAATACTAAGAAAGGAGTGAGGGAGTAAGCATGGTAAATGAACAATTGAAGACATAACTACTGCCCATGATGCCGCTTAGACCAGAAGTTTTGCTGCAGACTGAGAGTCAGGAACCACAGAGAGTAGACACTGAGTTGAGGGAATGGCTCATACTGCTGTAAACAGATTGGTAATTCTTCACTTTCCTTTTCTTTCTCCTTCCCATTCTATCTTGAAAGTTGTACCTATTCTGCAATCTCTATTTCTTACGAGTTTGCTTCATGTTCTCTCTTTTTGTTTGAAAATTAGTTTCTGACATAAAAATGCTGCATTGCTGATCCATGTGCTTTATTATTCAAATTTAGCAAAAGAAAGGAAGGAGGAGCTAGCTGGATGCCTAAAAGAAAGAGAAAATTCTCAATTATGCTGTACAAATTGCTATAAAAAAGGTCTTGGCTCAAGCTTGTTAAACAAAAGACAATTATTGATTCATATATTTTAATTTCACCTACCAAGGAGAAAATATGGACCTAAGGCAATGAGTCAGCAGTTTGGGTGAGAAAATGGCTATGATGAACTGGAGTTGGTATGAGAGAGCCTTTTGATGACTTTTTCTTTCCATGTCTTCCCAGTATGATCTTGAAAAGAAAACCATTCCTATGGAGAACTGGAATGGGGGGTGGGGGAAAGAGGCACCAAATCTGTAAAGAAAGTTGTATCCAAGAAGAGAAGTTGAAAGAGAACCTGGGAAAGAATGCTGTCTCTAATAAAAGAATTGGAGCCAGAAGGACAAAAAAACTAGCCCTTCTCATTAAAACAAAACTGCTATATGCAGAGGGAAAAACAAACTTCCAGAAATTAAATGACTTCCCTCTCTACACAGCTAGTCAGTGGCAGAACAAGAACTAGTAGTACCCTATTATCATTTAACCTTTGCTCAGACATTACTAATGACAGAAAAAGAAGTTATTATTGTGATTAGATTTCTGATAGAATTTCAATATACTCATTTATACATTAAGTGATGAGTTATAAAGGGTTTCTAGTGATACTGGTGGAAAATATAAGACAATATAAGTCACCCTTCAGAAGCTTATAAGACAAAACAAGATTGACCTGATGAGATAACAAAGGAACAATTACAAGACAAGATAAGAAAATAGTAGAAGCAAGAGGGGATTCATAGAAGACTGTAATAGAAGACTGCACGGTGGAGTTCAATCAGAAAAAGCTTCAGTTGGCCTGGACCTTGAAGTAGAAAATATGAATGGGCAGAAAGGAAAGAAAAGGAAAAATAGCATCAGCAAAGGTAGAGGCAGGAATGGGCAGATGTTGAGAAAGGATAAGATGAGTTTGTCAATTAATTAAAGAATCTCTGAAATGTTTAATCCTTTCAGCTACATTGTTTCTGAGAAGTCTACCAATAACTAGTAGTTCTGCCCCACCTTTTAATAGTACCATGTCTTCTTAGAAGAGATTGGCTCCTCTTTTCGGGCAAAGTATCTTTTTGATGCTATTTCCAGGGACTAGACTAATTTGTGGCTACTGCTCAGTAGTCATACTGTCATAGCTTATTATAATTCCGAAATGGAACCAAGATCCAGCATGGAAAAGGTTAAATTTATTTTACATTTTGTTCTGGGTAAACCAGCCAGTGATTGTTGGAACCAGGGAGTTCTAAGTCTTTGCTTACGGCAGCAATGGAAATCATCAATCACAACAAAAGTTCTTCAGGAAATATGGGGAATGGGGAAGGAAGAAATAATTGAAGCGGAAAATAAGGAATTGAACAAGTATTAGGATAAAACTGGTATGAGTTTTAAATTCAGATAGCCTCATATAGAAATTTCATTCCAACCCAGAAACAAAAAAAAAGGGGAGAGGGGAAAGGGAAGAAGCATGAAGTTGGGTAAAAAATCAAGTCCAACCCAAGGAGCAAAAGTCATTATATTACAGAATAGAAAGAATCCAAGACATAATTACCAAAATGACTCATACTATCCCTCAAGTTCCCAAGAAGAAAGAGCTTCAGTGGTGGTATCATCTAATCAAATTACATGTAATGGAAACTTGCTCTGGCTGGAAGAGTACATTTAAATCTTCATCACAATAAAGCCTGTCTCTTCTCAATCAAAGGAGGATTAACCTACAAATGGAGCCCATTAAAAACCAAACCCCAGCTCAAGTTGGAAACTACCTATTTGTGGCAGCCTTATGGTGCCACCTTTGGGTGTCATCTAGAAATGCTGCTCAGTCTACGCTATTTCCATTTCTCTCCAGATCCTTTGTCAACCAAAGTTAATTATGAATAATCAAAGGAATGTTGTAAAAAAACAACAGATTAATGACATCTATTAAACCAAATTGGGTGAAAAATAAGGAACCAGTATCCTTTATTTCAATTGCACATTTCCTTGTTTCCGTGAAGTGGATTGGTGAGTGAGCTTTGATTCTGCCCTACTTATAATTTTATGTATCTCCAACTGTTTGCTTCTTTAAATTTCAGGCAAAAAAATCAAGGTAAAAGAAAGAGAAAGTGTTTTATTAATGCCTATTACTGGTCAGCCATAGGGAGGAGGAAATTGTGGTAAGAGTAGATTACAACAGTAACTTCAACAACTGCCTGCAGATCTACCACAACTCATCTCTTCTTGACCTCTTTTGACCTGTGGCCCTTTTATCAGAAATCCTTTCCAATCCAATTTCTTCAGTGCTGGGTGGGATTGGGAACACCTTCTGCTGCTCCTTCTTATCTCTTGTAGTCTTTACTCCTCAGTCCACTTCTCTCACAGACCATGTGTGCTTTTTTAAAAACTCATGTGTGACTCAAATCTGACTTCTGGTTCAGAAAGAATCCAGATTTCTCTCTGGGTTAAGAAGGAATATTTTCCCCCTCAACTACAAATTTCAGTATGCCAATTAGTTCTCACATTTAGCTCGTTTAGCACTTTATCACCATGTAGCAAGAAGCAGGCTCCAAAGTAGGTGATCAGAACTAAGAAAGGCAACTCTGGATATACTCCATAGAATCTATGGAACAGCCCTTGCTATACATAAGGAAAACAATCAAGATTAAAAAATATAAGACTGAGGGATAGTGCTAGGAAGAGAAAGGAAGTGACCTAGAATATTCAGTAGGATAACTGAACCTGTCCAAGATCTTAGCCCCATGAAATGTTTCCCAATATTTCTTTAAATAAAAATTTAAGAAACATTTTCTTTTTCCACCTACTCTATCCACATACATACCCAATGGGGGAAAAAAAGAAAAAAGAAAAAGCATCACATCTCTGTCAGGAAGTGGGTAGTATGCCTCATCATCCATCCTGTAATCATAGTCCTTGTGTTGATGATCAGAGATCTTTAGTATTTCTATATTGTTCCTCTTTTTAATATGTTGTTATGACTCATTATTCCCTGTCATTTACTCTATGCTCTAATCAAATAAGTCTGCTTTATGGTTCTTACAAACAGCAATTACACCTTTTTGTGCTTTTGCAAAGGCTTCTCCTTCATACCTAGAATTCATCCTTTCTTCAACTCTGCCTCTTGGAATTCCTAGCTTCTTTCAAAATTCATCTCAAGAGCCTAAACTTACATGAGGGTTTTCCTGATCCCCCAAGCTGCTGTTGATTCCCTTCCAACAAATATTACTTTTGGTATACTCTGTATTTTGTATTTCTTTCCATATGTAAATGTAGTTTACCTTAATAGAATAGAAGCAAGCACTACTGCTTCATTTTTATCTTTGTATCCCTATCCTCTAATATATTGTCTGACACATATTAAAGCACATATTAAACACTTAATCAACCAGTCCTTGCTGATTGGTTGATCAATAATCCTACTTACTGGATGAAATATAGGACCAGTGAGATTACTAAAGCTTTCCCTAATTGTGATTTTGGCCTCTTAATTCCTGTGGCACTTTTTTTCTCTCAAGGTACATGTCACCTTCTTGTTCTGTATCATATTTATTTGCATACATGTTTTTATTTTGTATATCTGAAAGTCTGGGAGTGTCTTGCATAGAACAGACACTGTGAACAAATGTTAATAAACAGTAGAGCTTATCTTTCCAAAACTACTATCTCCAATATATGTCAAGGAGAGGCCAGTATCTTGCATAGAATACACTCAATAAATAAACAAATGTTAATAGATATCTTGAGTTTGTCTTTTTAAAACTGCTATCTCCAGTATATATCAAAGGGAGACCAAAATAGATGACACATGTCATGAAAGGTAAATTATTTTTTGTTCCATGGCATTTTCTTTGTCCCATCATCATTTAAGATTTAAAAATAATCAAGAAAACAAAACCCACAAAATTTAAAACTTTATCATGAATCCATATATCCTAATGCAATAAAGTCTTTTTATCCCCAACAATAGTATCTTCATGCTACCATCCCTTCCCTTGATTCTGTTGGGAGAAATATAGTGAACAAACTTACAGAGATAGTTTTCCAGGAAGAGCCCATGGCAAAAGAAGGCTTCTTAATACCTCATTGTCTCTTTTTTTTTCTAACTTGTCATGAGTCTCTGGACTTCCTAGATTTACTGAGGATTTCATAAGCAACCTGGATCTCTAAGAAATGTCTTTGAGCTTTCTCTATTTGGTGTCTGTTGTGATCTGGGTGTCAAATCTTTACTAATTCCTGGTAACTCTGATTGATTTCATCAGATGTTGCCCCATCACTAAGGCCCAAAACCTTGGGGAAAAGAAAGTTGACAAATTACAATCACATGCTTGACAATGATTGTTGTCCCTTCACACAGTCCATGTTGTATCATGCTTTCCCAACTATATTTTTGTGGACAATAGGTGTTAGGGCAAGGTGTTAGATATCACACTTGACAGATAATTCCTTGTCTTTCATTAAACAAATATTTGTTCATCTGGGTTCTCTTGATGGAGTTTGCTAGTGTATGCCATGATCTCAAAGTTGTCATCAATTAATTATAACATTTCCAGATTGCCTGTTATATTTTTTGATGCTTCATCTAAATTACTAGGAAGGAATCACTGAATTAATTAACTAGCTATCTATACATACATGCATGCTCACAGAATCATTTTTTTTATTAAAGCTTTTTATTTACAGAACATGAGTGATTTTTCTACATTGACCTTTGCAAAACTTTTTTTTGTTCCAAGCTTTTCCCCTCCTTTCCCCACCCCCACCTCTAGCTGACAGGTAGTCTAATACATGTTAAATATGTTAAATTATATGAAAAATCCAATATATGTATACATATCTATACAGTTATATTACTGCACAAGAAAAATCAGATCTAGAAAAAGAAAAAAAAAACCTAAGAAGGAAAACAAAATGCAAGGAAATATTCACAGAAAGCGTTAAAATGCTGTGTTGTGGTCCACACTCAGTTCCCACAGGCCTCTCTCTGGATGTATATGACTACCTTCATCACTGAACACTAGGAACTGGTTTGAATCACATCATTGTTGAAGAGAACCATGTCCATCAGAATTAGTCATCGTCTAGTCTTGCTGTGTATAATGATCTCCTGGTTGCTCATTTCACTCAGCATCAGCTCATGCAAGTCTCTCCAGGCCTCTCTAAAATCATCCTGCTGGTCGTTTCTTACAGAACAATAATATTCCATGACATTCATATACCATAATTTATTCAGCCATTCTCCAGTTGATGAGTATCCATTCAGTTTCCAGTTTCTTGCCACTACAAAAAGGGCTGCCACAAACATTTTTGCATATGTGAGGCCTTTTCCCTCCTTTAAGATCTCTAGATATAGGCCCAGTAGAAACACTGCTGGATCAAATGGTATGCACAGTTTGATAACTTTTTGAGTGTAGCTCCAAATTGCTCTCCAGAATGGTTGGATCTGTTCACAGTTCCACCAACAATGTATTAGTGTCCCAGTTTTCCCACATTCCCTCCAACATTCGTCATTATCTATTCCTGCAATTTTAGCCAATCTGACAGGTGTGTAGTGGTATCTCAGAGTTGTCTTAATTTGCATTTCTCTGCTCAATAGTGATTTGGAGCACCTTTTGATGTGACTAGAAATAGTTTCAATTTCTTCATCTGAAAATTGTCTATTCATATCTTGTGACCATTTATCAATTGGAGAGTGGCATGAATTCTTATAAATGTGAGTCAATTCTCTATATATTTTAGAAATGAGGCCTTTATCAGAACCTTTGAATGTAAAAATGTTTTCCCAGTTTATTGCTTCCCTTCTAATCTTGTCTACATTCATTTTGTTTGTACAAAAACTTTTTAACTTGATATAGTCAAAATTATCTATTTTGTGATTAATGATGATCTCTAGTTCTTCTTTGGTCACAAATTCCTTCCCCCTCCACAGGTCTGAGAGGTAAACCATCCTACATTGTTCTAATTTGTTTATAATATCATTCTTTATATCTAGATCATGAATCCATTTCAATCTTATCTTGGTATACGGTGTTAGGTGTGGGTCAATGCCTAGTTTCTTCCATACTAGTTTCCAATTTTCCCAGCAGTTTTTGTCAAATAGTGAGTTTTTATCCCAAAAACTGAGGTCTTCGGGTTTATCAAACACTAGATTACTATTGTCATTAACTATTTTGTTTTGTGAACCTAATCTATTCCACTGATCCACTACTCTGTTTCTTAGCCAGTACCAAATGGTTTTGATGACCACTGCTTTATAATATAGTTTTAGATCTGCTACAGCTAGGCCACCCTCATTGGCTTTTTTTTTTTTTTTTCATTAATTCCCTTGAAATTCTTGACCTTTTGTTTCTCCAGATGAATCTTGTTCTTATTTTTTCTAGGAAAGTAAGGTAATTTCTTGGGAGTTTGATTGGTATAGCACTAAATAAATAGATTAATTTTGGTAGTATTCCCATCTTTATTATATTCGCTCGACCTATCCAAGAGCACTTGATATTTTTCCAATTGTTTAGATCTGACTTTATTTGTGTGGAGAGTGTTTTGTAGTTTTGCTCATATAGATCCTGACTTTCCCTTGGCAGATGTATTCCCAAATATTTTATACTATCAAAAGTTATTTTAAATGGAATTTCTCTTTGTATCTCTTGCTGTTGGATTTTGTTGGTGATGTATAAAAATGCTGATGATTTATGTGGATTTATTCTGTATCCCGCAACTTTGCTAAAGTTGTGAATTGTTTCTAGTAGTTTTTTATTTTATTTTTTTTTTTGCTGAGGCAATTGGGGTTAAGTGACTTGCCCAGTGGCACACAGCTAGGAAGTGTCTGAGACCAGATTTGAACTCAGGTCCTCCTGATTTCAGGGCTGGTGCTCTAACCACTGCACCACCTAGCTGCCCTCTAGTAGTTTTTTATTCGAGTTTCGAGGGTTCTCTCAGTATACTATCATATCATCTGCAAAGAGTGATAATTTGGTTTCATGGCCTATTCTAATTCCTTTAATCTCTTTTTCTTGTCTTATTGCCAAAGCTAATATTTCTAATACAATATTAAATAGTGATGGTGATAGTGGGCAGCCTTGTTTCACCCCTGATCTTATTAGGAATAGTTCCAGTTTTTCACCATTACATATGATGCTACTGACTATTTTAAGGAAAACTCCATTTATTCCTATATTCTCTAGTGTTTTTAATAGGAATGGATGTTGGATTTTATCAAATGCTTTTTCTGCATCTATTGAGATTATCATATGTTTTTGTTAATTTGGTTATTAATATAGTCAATTATGTTAAGAGTTTTCCTAATATTGAACCATCCCTGCATTCCTGGTATAAATCCTACTTGGTCATGCTGTATTATTCTGGGAATGATTTTCTGTAATCTCTTTGCTAATATTTTATTTAAGATTTTTGCATCAATATTCATTAAGGAGATTGGTCTATAATTTTCTTTCTCTGTTTTTGTTTTACCTGGTTTAGGTATCAGTACCATGTCTGTGTCATAAAAGGAATTTGGTAGGAGTCCTTCATTCCCTATTTTTTCAAATAGTTTATATAATATTGGAGTTAATTGTTCTTTAAATGTTTGGTAGAATTCACATGTAAATTCATCTGGTCCTGGGGATTTTTTCTTAGGGAGCTGATTAATGACTTGTTCTACTGCTTTTTCTAAAATGGGACTATTTAAGTAATTTATTTCCTCTTCTGTTAATCTGGGCAATCTATATTTTTGTAGATATTCCTCCATTTCACTTAGGTTATCAAATTTATTGGCATAAAGTTGGGCAAAGTAACTCCTGATTATGCTTTAATTTCCTCTTCATTGGTGGAAAGTTCTCCCTATTCATTTTTGAGACTAGCAATTTGATTTTCCTCTTTCCTTTTTCTAATCAAATTAACTGGAGGTTTATCTATTTTGTTGATTTTTTTTCATAAAACCAACTTTTAGATTTATTTATTAATTCAATAGTTTTTTTACTTTCAATTTTATTAATCTCTCCTTTTATTTTTAGGATTTCAAGTTCATTATTTGATTGGGGGTTTTTAATTTGTTCTTTTTCTAGCTTTTTTAGTTGCAAGCCCAATTCATTGATTTTCTCTTTCTCTATTTTATGCAAATAAGCATCTAGAGATATAAAATTTCCCCTTATTACCGCTTTGGCTGCATCTCACAAATTTTGGTATGTTGTCTCATTATTGTCATTCTCTTTGATGAAATTAGTAATTGTGTCTGTAATTTGTTGTTTCACCCATTCATTCTTTAGGGTGAAATTATTTAGTTTCCTATTGCTTTTTGGTCTATTTTCTCCTGGCCTTATATTGCATGTGATTTTTATTCCATCATGATCTGAAAAAAATACATTTACTATTTCTGCCTTCCTGCATTTGATTTTGAGATGTTTGTGTCCTAACACATGGTCAATTTTTGTATAAGTTCCATGGACTGCTGAGAAAAAAGTAAACTTCTTTCTGTCTCCATTTAATTTCCTCCAAAGATCTATCATACCTAACTTTTCTAACATTTTGTTTACCTCCTTTTATTATTTATTTATTTATTTATTATTTATTTTGTGGTTTGATTTATCTAGTTCTGAGAGAGGGAGGTTGAGATCCCCCACTATTATAGTTTTGCTGTCTATTTCTTCTTGCATCTCTCTGAACTTTTCCTGTAGGAATTTCCATGCTATACCACTTGGTGCATATATGTTTAGTATTGATATTGCTTCATTGTCTGTGGTACTCTTTAGTAAGATATAGTTTCCTTCCTTGTCTCTTTTAATTAGATCTATCTTTGCTTTTACTTGATCTGAGATCAGGATTGCTACCCCTGCTTTTTTTTTGTTGTTGTTGTTCATCTGAAGCATAATAGATTCTGCTCCAGTCCTTTACCTTCACTCTGTATGTATTATTATGCTTTAAATGTGTTTCTTGTAAACAGCATATTGTTGGATTCTGGCTTTTAATTCAGTCTGCTATCTGCTTCCATTTTATGGGAGAATTCATTCCATTCACATTCATAGTTAAAATAACTAATTCTGTATTTCCTGCCATATTATTTACCCTAGGTTATGCTTTTCTCGTTCCTATCCCTTTTTTTTAAGCCCCACCCCCTTTTTTACACCTTTCCCTTAATTCTTCTGTTTTCCCTTCTATTAGTCTTTCCTTTTCTTTTCCCCCTTTCCCTCCTTTTTCCTTATAAGGTAGGACAAGTTTCTTTGTGATACCCAATATGTCTATTATTCTCTCAGAGCCAAATCTGATGAGATAAAGATTAACACAATTCTCATTCCCCTCTCTTTTTTCCCTCAATTATTATAGGTTTCTTTGCCTCTACATGTGATGTAGTTTCCCTTATTTTACCTCCTTTTCCTCTTCTTCCAGTGTTATCCCTTTTCTACCTCTAATTTCTTTTTCAGATTATCATATCATAATAATCATAATCTCACAATATCTTTTCTTTGGTATGATAGTTCTGAAATTTAGCCACGATATTCCTTGAAGATTTAATTTTGGGGTTTCTTTCAGTAGATGATCAGTGGATTATTTAAATAGTTATTTTGCCTTCTGATTGTAAAATATCAGGGCAGTTTTCTTTCATAATTTCTTGGAAGATAGTGTCTAGGTTCTTTTTTTCATCATGGCTTTCAGGAAGCCCTATAATCTTTAGATTGTCTCTTCTAGATCTATTTTCCAGGTCAGTTGTTTTTCCTAGGAGATATTTCATATTTTCTTCTGTCTTTTCATTTTTTTGTTTTTGTTTGACTGATTCCTGAAGTCTTGTTGAGTCATTCATTTCCATTTGTTAGATTCTAATTTTTTTTTTTTTTTGCTTTTTGCTGAGGCAATTGAGGTTAAGTGACTTGCCCAGGGTCACACAGTCGATTCTAATTTTTAATGTCTTATTTTCTTCAGTTACTGTTTTTAGTTCCTTTTGCAATGACAATTACTTTTTTTGTTCATTGCATTCTTTTTCCATTTTTTCCTTTTTTTTTTTGGCAATGACCTCATTTCGTTTTTCCATATTTCTTCTAATTCTCTTTTAAGATCCTTTATGCAATCTTCAAAAAATGCCTTGTGACATGGAGTCCAGTTTATGTCTCTTTTTGGGGCTTTTTCTGGAGTTGCTTTACCTTTAGGGACCTTAGGATTTGAGGTCTGTTCTTCCCTCTCTCCATAAAAGCTGTCTATGGTGAGAGTTCTTTTTGGTTTTTTTTATTCATTTTTTTTAAAGGCGTGAGGTCTGTTCAAGGCAAAGGAGGGACAGCTGCTTTAATTTGCCCTGGGGTAGTTCTGCTGATTGAGTTATTTCAGGTGCTGAGCAGTTCTGCTGATTGATTGATTGATTGCCTTATGGTGCTGTGTAACGGCAGCTAGGTCCTGTGCTCCTCAGGGGTTCAGTGGTTCACAATCTACCCCCCAACAAAAGGCAGATTTTCCAAAAGACCTTCTTACAATCAGTACAGATTAGCCCAAGGGGCCCACAGAAGACTCCCAGGTATGTGAAAGGCACAACACTCTGACTCCTGCTCCAGCTCCCTGTCCTGGTCCCCTGTTCTGCAGACCACCCCCCTGCCCAATTAAAACAGACCTGTTTTGAAGTTCTTCCAGTGTATCTTCTTCTAGAAATGTGTTGTCCTCCAGATATTGTGGATTTTTTGACTTCATAACCAGTCTAGAGGCTTCATATACTGTTGGTTTGAAAGAAGGTTAGAGGAGGTTACAGAGACTCCTGTCTGATCTCCACCATCTTAGCTCCCCATAATCACAGAATCATATAATTAAAAGTTTCTTTTTACCTCATCACTCCAAAAACATTATAAACACACAAAAAAGTTTTTCCATTACAAGTACTCAATAAATACAATTACTTAATAAATATTCATTGAATTAGAGCTGAATGAATCACTTTCAGCTAGGGGAAATCTCTAAAAATTTCATGGAGGAGGTAGCATTTAAGTTAGACCTTAAAGAATGAGTAAACCATCAACACATAGAAATAGGCAAGAAAGTTATTCCAGGAATTGGAAACAGTGTTAGCAAAGTTTACAGGTGGGAAAGAAGAAAATGTAGTTATTTTTTGCTGAAGCATAGTATATAGGAGGATTAGTTCATAGGCAGTTTGGAGATAGAAGGTGGAAAGCCTTCTATGCTTGGCTAAGAAGTCTATAACTTATTCCATAAACAATGGGGAGCATTGGAAATTTTGGGGCAATAGAACAATAATAATAATTGCTAACATATATCACTTATTCTGTGCCAGATGCCATGCTAAGTACTTTACAATTAATATCTCATTTGATCCACAACAATCCTGAAAGGTAGATGCTATTATTATTCTAATTTTACAGATAAGAAAACTAGGGCAAACAGGGTTAAGTGACTTGTCTGATGTCACAGTTAGTAAATGTCTGAGGCTAAATTTGAACTCAGGTCTTCCTGACTCCAGTCCAGCTGTCTACTGTGACACCTAGCTGCCCTTAGACCTATACTACCAAGCATATAACTAACAACAATTTGTGAAACAAAAGTGACACAAAGGAAATTACTGAGGAGATAAATTATTGTAAAAATGGTGGGGGGTGGGGAGAGGGATGGATAGTTTGTGAACTCTATTGGTACTGACAATGTCAGGAGATATGGAGGAAGTATGTTAAATGGAACTCCTATGAGAATTTCCCAGATACATGGACTAGAGTAGAACAAGATGAGGAGGCAAGGATAAGTAGAAATCCTATCATTTAAGGGAGAACTGACATCAGTCAATAGATCCATAGGGATAAACTGGCTCAAGGGAATTTACCACCTAAGCCAATGCTCAGGAACCTTAGGGAAATGGTTTTCCTTCTAAGTGATGCTATTAGTCATGCGACCAGATCAGGTGGAAATGCTACAAATTTATGATATTCAATCTCAACTGAGTCCTTACCAATGCACAGTAATCTTTTAATTATTTTTCAATTGATGCTACCAGGAGTCCCACAGTAGTTTTTCTAAACTTTGTTCTCTTTCTTCAAGCCAATCTCACTATTGTTTCTCAGAAAATAAGCTCTCTGCTTACTTTATTGAGAAAATCAAGGTCTCTCTTATCTACTCTATTCAATACCTTGCATCCCCTTTACATCTTCACTTGTTTTGCTTTACTTCACTATTTTTTGTCAGTTAACTCTTCAACTTGTGAATACATCAGCTTCAGGATCATTCACTGATCATTCCATCTCTAATATCCAGTTTCTCTCTGTTTGCTAGCTCCTTCACATTGCCTACTAATATGATCTAGTTTCTCCATCCTTTAAAAAAAACACAACTCTTGGGGCAGCTAGGTGGTACAGTGGATAAAGCACCAACCTTGAGGTCAGGAGGACCTGAGTTCAAATCTGGTCTCAGACACTTAACATTTCCTAGCTGTGTGACCCTGGGCAAGTCACTTAACCTCAATTGCCTCAGCAAAAAAACACACAAAAAAACCCCACAACTCTTTAAATAGAATTAGAAGAGGAATAGTAAAATTATTGGATGGAGGGGATTAGTTTCAGGTGTTATTGTTTAGTCTGATATCTAAAAAACTGACATAAATTTGTAACTTCAACAACAATTTCTCTATAGATCAAAGAATATCAAGTTTTTCAGAAGAATAATTGCAAGTTTGACATGAAAACATTCTAAATCATTTATATTTTGCATTTGTTGCAATCATTGCATTCATTGTAATCACTTCATTAAAACACCTGATGTTTCAGCTTATTACCATATAAAGATGAAAAAATGTGGAAACATTCAGTCAATGATCGAGGAGTTATGTGAAGATACTCTGTTGATGGAACTGAGGTGTTCCCACCATTCTGGATATCAGTTTGAAATTATATAAGAAAAGTGATTAAACTATATATCACCTTTGATTTAGAAATGCCACCTCTAGCTATATATCCCCAAAGAAATAAAAAGACAGAAACTAAGTTCTTGTATATCAAAATAGCGATACAGAGTAGATGCACCAAAATAATAATTATTAATAATAATAACAATGCTAACATATAATATTTTATGGATATTATCTCATTTTATCTTATTTTAACCCTAGGAGGCAGGTATTAATATTACCCCCATTTTGCAGATGAGAAAACTGAGATAGACAGATTAAATGACTTGTCCAGGATCACACAACTAGTCAGTGTCTATGGTGTAATGTGAAGTCTGGACTTCCTAATTCCAGGTCCAGTATTCTATCTACTATGTTACTGAGGGGGATGTAACTGGAAAAAAAAATATAATGGTTTGTGAATGTAATATAAATATAAGGAATTCAGAGAAACATGGGAGATTTGTATAAATAGACTGAAATAAATAGAATTAAAGGAACAATGGAGACTGAAGGGAGAGGAAATTAGCTAATAATAGCCCAGTTCTTGATTCATGGGCTTAAAGTGCTGCCTTTTGCCAACACAAATGGGGGCATTATATGAATTTATTCCTAGAAGCATGTGATGACATAATGGAGGAGTCTTGCTCCTGATCCAAACCATGGGCAGATATGCTGATTGTTTCCAATCCATTTATACCTGATGAAGAAAAGCCTTTTGATCAGCTATTCATTCAGCTTTAACTTAGTGTATATGCAAAAGGCATCCAGCTGAAGACCTCTATTTCCTTCCTACTACAAAGTATAGACATGATATCCTGAGAGCTGACAAGCTCCTGGGAAGGTGTCTCTCCCTCCCACTCATTCAGCTAGGGAGCCCATGGCCCCCAAAGCAAATCTATGACTAGGATTGGATTGCCTTCTCTCTCCATCTTCTTTCCTTTGGCTGAGAAGCAACTTTGACCTAGCCTAGCAATGGATTGATCCAGCAGTTGAAGTACTTGCAAGAAAGGGGAGAAACTTATTCATTAGCCATGCCACTTCTAAAGCAATGTATTTAATAGCTGCTTTAAATCTGAATCCATTCTCCAGAGAGACCAAGATGATGGAGGGGAGAATAACCCACTAATTTGGAGGAAGGGGGATGTGTCTATGCTTCTGTTTCTTTTTTATCTTCTTAGCAAATATCCCTTTGTAAAAAACAGTTCTTGTTAACTGTTTAATGGGTAACTAATCACTAGTATCAATGATACTGAGAAGATATTAATTAGTTTTGAATATGAAACTTCCATGAAAATTGGAAAAAAAAAGTCAGATTTCAGAAAAGAGATATTAAAACATATCTCCCCCCTTAGTACAAATAGGTAGAAGACCACCAGGACAGAACATTATATACAATGTTATTTTTTGTCTCTATATTAGATGTTTTTGTTTTTGTTCAACTGTTTTTTCTTGTCACTAAATTCAATCTGGAGGGGTGATGAGAAATGAAAATGACATTAAAAACAAAAGGCATCAATAAAATTTTTTATTTTTTATTTATTTATTTTTTTTTTTGCTTTTTGCTGAGGCAATTGGGGTTAAGTGACTTGCCCAGGGTCACACAGCTAGGGAATGTTAAGTGTCTGAGACCAGATTTGAACTCACATCCTCCTGAGTTCAGGGCTGGTGCTCTATCCACTGTGCCACCTAGCTGCCCCTCAATAAAATTTTTTAAAAGAAATAAGCAAAACATAGATATATAAACACACAAAAACCCTTCCATGGACCTTTTCATCATCTGGAACTACTACTCTAATTCCTTTATTAACAAACTCCTTGAGTCATCTATAGCAAATAATCACTCACTGCCTTATCTTCCATTCACTTCTTAGCTCTTTGAAATGTAGCTGCATCACTCTACTTATACTGTTTTCTCAAAGGCTACCAAATGATCTCTTAACTGCTAAATATCAGTGCTCATTTTCAATCTCTGTAACTTTTGACACTATTGACAGCCACCTCCTCCCTTGGTTTCCATGACACCATTTTTGGAGGTTCTTCTTAGTCTTCACTTTGGATTCCTTCCCTCTCCTTTCCTTCCTTGCTCATTCCTTAAACATAGCTCTGTCCCCCAATTCTCGATGGAATCTGGCTCTCATCTGCCTTTCTAGCATTATTTCAAACTATTTCCCATCAGGTACCCCATGTCCCAGTCAAAGTGGACTCCTATAACTCAGTACTTCATATTCCATCATGATTTAAGCTATAGCCTAAAGACAGAAGCTCAGTCCTATACCCACAGGAGGTTCAAGCTTAGGAGAATCTCACAAATCACTCTTTTAAAAAACCCTATGGGGAAGCTAGGTGGCTCAGTGGATAGAGCACCAATCCTGGAGTCAGGAGGACCTGAGTTCAAATCTGGCCTCAGATACTTAATACTTCCTAGCTGTGTGACCCTGGGCAAGTCACTTAACCCCAATTGCCTCAGCCAAAACAAAACAAAAAAATCCTACTAACTTCCCACAACCACCTAGGTCTTCCTTTGGGAACATCAAAAAAACAGCTCATTCCCAAGTTTTTACAGAAAAGGTCAAGGATCTTTTGGGTCATTTACAAGCACTTTGGCAGGTTTTATTTAAGACTGCTGAAAATATAGACTTAAAAGGACTTGTACTTGACTTCATAAACAGTCAAGACAACTCTCCTTTATACTATAAGCTTCTGCTCTTCCCAGTAACCTATGCAATTCTGGATTCATGCTCTTATTTTAAAGTTGAAGACCTTTACTACAGCCACCAAGGGGCAAGCAATTTGGGTAGCTACAGAGAGTTCAATAATCTATTTCCTGTAATGGATCCCTTTACTTCCTGGGGTCTATATGATTTTCTAATCTTGTAGTACTAACTTGGTGTTAAAGTTAGGGGAAAATACTGGTGATCACTAAAAAGCTGACCCTTTTCCTCTGACCTATAGTCCACATATTTCACAATATTAGAGAAGGGTAAGAAATGGGTAATTATTCTACATTGTGGTTCTGCTCCTTGCTATTTCTCTTCTCATTTTACTTTGGTTTGGTTCTAGAACAACTTCCATGATGCAGGTGCTCATAAAACTCCTCCTCTTTCCAGGAGTCAAGGATCAAGAATTATTTCACTGATTCATGAACTTCTTTGCTGATAGCATTAGGTTTATGGTTCCTCCTTTCCTGGAATAATATGGTCTCCTAAAGAAACTATTTTCCTTAAAGATGCAGAGGCTTCCAAAAAACTAGAATGTGTGTGTGTATAAACTTTCTCTTTTAAATTTATTTATGTCTCTCACTTTCCTTTTCTAAAGTCCAAAGACTCGCTCAGGTGCTCAATTCACATGCCAGGACTGTACATAGAGTCAAGAAAACCTGGGTTCAAATCTCCATTCAGACATTTATAGGATGTATGAGTCTGTACAAATTATAACCTCTGCTCTCAGAATAATTATAAGAATTTTTAAAAGATAACATATGAAATGCTTTGCAATCTTAAAGTACTACATAAAATGTTTTATCAGGGAGATATCATTGATGCCAAAAATAAAATCTCAAATCTGATGATGTTAAGGGGGATGTTCATCCCTCATATAAGGAAATATGTTCAATATGAGAATATCCTTCAGCTTTCTCTGTTATTTTTTTCTTCGAGGCAATTTGGGTTGTGACTTGCCCAGGGTATTAGGAAGTGTCAAGTGTCTGAGACCACATTTGAACTCGGGCCCTCTTGACTTTAGAGCTGGTGCTTGATCCACTGTGCCACCTAGCTGCCCCTTATTTTCCTTTTTTATACTGTATCACCTTAAGCTATTATTCTATTTCTTTTATAATCTCTGAGTCATCTATAGGCAAAAATTATTCACTGCCTTATCACCCACCCAATTTTATTTGCATATATTTCTCTATATATTATCTCTCCCATTATTTTGTAAGTTTCTTAAAAGCAAGGACTATCTTTTGATTCTTTTTGAATCCCTGGTATTTAGCACAGCACCTGGCACATCTCAGGTGCTTCATACATGTTTATTGATGTAATGGTTAAACTTTTAATGCCTCCATCTGCCAACTCTTACTCACAGGCTGAGTTCTCCTGAGAGATGACTACTCCAGCTTCGAAGTCCTCTGTGGATATGCATTTCTAAAACTATAGTTCACATACTCCTACTAATTCTACCCTTAAAAGTCACTCAGAAGAATAATTAGCTCAAAGCAAATGCATTTTCTGAATAAAATAGTAAGAGCAGTGGCTCAAAACATTCTCCTTTTCTCTCCATAAACCTGAGGCACATTCTACCATAAATGCATATAGTATCTCAGTGGACAAAGTGGGCACACACATGGTATGCACCAGTAGAGAGGTAAACAGGTAAGAAACACAGGTAGCCAAGGCAACTCACACTTCTGGCTGGCACTGCAGGTTGCTGGTATCTTTTCTCCTCAATGGACTTCTGGGAAGATCACCCTGCTGGGCTTCCAAGGCCAGCCTCTCTCCACAGTTTAACCTGATTGTTGGGGCTAGATGTTGGGGCCTGCTTTCTGCCATATGCAGCATTTCCTCCTGGGTAAACTGCACTATTATAAGATGCTATTGCCTATGAATGAGGAAAGGAGAAAGAATCCCCTTCTCTCCATCCCACATTCTAAAAGAGATACAAGGAAAGAATAGGAAAATGCTTCCTTTTTAAGAACTATAATTTTTAGGGCAGCTAGTTGGTATAGTGGAGAGAGCACCAGTCCTGAAGTCAGGAGGACCTGAGTTCAAATTTGATCTCAGACACTTAACACTTCCTTAGCTGATCCTAGGCAAGTAACTTAACCCCAATTGCTTCAGGGGAAAAAAAAAAGAACTATAATTTTCTTTCATAGCTACTGCTCTCTTCTCTACTGACAAAACTGACTTTCTCAAATCTTGTTCTTGCTCATGTTTTTAAGGCCATCAGAGGGCTGGCTAATTCTTCAGCCAACTAACAGCAGCCCTATAATTCCATCAAATTGATTATAGAACTTTATTCTTCCTAAAGGAAGAATTGGTCCATCAAGTGAGAAAACTTTCATAAGATTTAAATGGGCCAATTCTATTTTTATAGCTGTGATAGTCTATGAATATTCTCAGGGTGTGAACCCCTCCATGTTTTGTGCCCTTTACAACCATTCAAAGTCCAAAGGAGGCAAAACCTTAAACCTTAACTTCTCATTGTATTTGTTACCTGGCCAGTTCATTCTGCAACTTCGTTAAATAGACAGAAAGACTCAATTGATCACCCTTCCCTCCTTATTGAGCTTAACTAGATTCCTCTTTGGGCATACCTTCTGTGATTTGTTCATAATAAGCTCTATGCCATTTCAAGAATGCATTCCTTCCTCATCTTAGCTTCTCCCAAACTTTGTCATCCTTTAAGAATTAACTCATGCTCCAAATCACTATTGATCAGAGAAATGCAAATTAAGACAACTCTGAGGTACCACTACACACCTGTCAGATTGGCTAAAATGACAGGAAAAGATAATGATGAATGTTGGAGGGGATGTGGGAAAACTGGGACACTGATACATTGTTGGTGGAACTGTGAACGGACCCAACCGTTCTGGAGAGCAATTTGGAGCTATGCTCAAAAAGTTGTCAAACTGTGCATACCCTTTGACCCAGCAGTGTTCCTACTGGGCCTATATCCCAAAGAGATCTTAGAGGAGGGAAAGGGACCCACATGTGCAAGAATGTTTGTGGCAGCTCTTTTTGTAGTGTCTAGAAACTGGAAACTGAAGGGATGCCTATCAATTGGAGAGTGGCTGAATAAATTATGGTATATGAATGTTATGGAATATTATTGCTCTGTAAGAATCGACCAGCAGGACGATTTCAGAGAGGCCTGGAGGGACTTGCATGAACTGATGCTGAGTGAAACGGGCAGAACCAGGAGATCATCATACACAGCAACAACAGTATTACATGATGATCAATTCTGATGGACATGGCTCTCTGCAACAAGGAATTGTCTCAAACCAGTTCCAATTGTTCACTGAAGAAAACCATATACACCCAGAGAGGGGGAAATGAAATATGGACCATAACATAACATTTTCATGATCTCTATTGACATTTGCTTGCATTGTGTTGCCTTTCTCTGATTCTTTTTTTTTTTCTTGTAGATAGGATTTTTCTTGCATAACTTCTCAAGCATTTCCACATTAACATGTAGTGGACTTCCTGCCATCTAGGGGAGGGGAGGGGACTGGGGCTAAAATTTGTAATGGAAAGCTTTGTAAAGATCAATGTTGGGGAACTACCCATACAAATAAAAAGCTTTAATAAAAAAAAAAGAATTAACTCATATGCGACCTCCTCTATGAAGTTTTCTAAAATCACCTTGCAAGTTATTAGTGATCTTCCCCTTCTCAAATTATATTTTTTCTCCTTATCTATGTACATGTTTTATTTCCTCAATAGATTAATTCTAGAGAACTAATGCCATTGTATTTTTGTAGTGTTGTGAACATAGTAGATACTTAATAAATATTGAATTGGTTTTGGGTGCAATACTGCCACATAAGAATCATCATCTCCAAAAAGACAGTAACTGACCCAAATCTTTGCCTTGAAGCAGAGGCTTGGGTAAATTAAAAAAAAAATCTAGAACCAAACTCAGAAAATCTTACTTGGTAAGCTTGCTGCTGCTTCTCATCCTGAAAGCTTCTGATAAACTCAAACAATTTCTCCCATTCCTGGAAGGAAGTACTGCCAAAACCAGGATTTCCCACCAGAAGCCAGATCTCGTAAGGTAGGATAAGAATGGACTCTACAATTCGAATGAGGACAGGGAAGAAAGTAAACCAATACAAGAAGGAGCCAATGGTCTCTGTTACACACTGGAGAATTGAAGTTGTTGCAGAAGATGCTGTAGACTATGAGACCCGTGAAAGCCAGGTAAGCAAATCCCAGGTGATAGAGCAGAAAAGTGAGTCTCAGCCCCCAGTTGGGCCTTGTAGCGATGATGTCTCTGTGCTGTAATGCTGGCAGCCAGGCTAATGGGTAGAATGGCTATGGGGTGGCCATAGAAAAGAGGACAGGTCAGAAATGCTGCCCTTAAAGTACTCAAAGTCTGAAGTCTGGTTGCCCACAGTGGCTACTAACAATACCCCTAAACCAACAGATAATGGAAGACCCACAATATAGAAGCTGCTCATGAAGGAGAGGCCAATTGGGGCCACAAAGCCAAAATAGATCCCCACCAGGAACTGAGCAACAAATAGTGATGGGCTTAGACTGGGTATCAGTTCTTCATGGTTCTTCTTTGGTCCCCCAGGGTTGGTTGGTTTGTGCCACAAAGCTAGGGAGCTTCCAGAACTCCAAGAACCAATCCAACCCACCACTTCCCAAAGTAAGTGTCCACAACAAGGCATGGCTATCATGACCCAAATATAGATGATGGAAACCAATAGGACCCCCTGTTGCCCAAAGAGCATAGGTTACCAGTAGCCCTTTGGCCATTTACTTAGGGAAGAGATCTCCAAAGCTTCACTGGTCCATTTGCAACTCAAATAATTCAGAGTCTGGTTAATGCCTGAACCCTTGAAAGAAGATTTCATCTGAGTCAAGAAGAATCCTCAGCCTCTGAAGGAAAGAGCAGTAATAATAGAGTTAGTCCCACCAAAGGTGTAAACCTAGAATTTCTTAAACCTTCCTAGATACCAGATTCTCTTTCATTCCATCCTTCTATCCTTTAAATTTACCTTCTTTGACCAATTCTTATCTTTTCCACCACCTTCTGTCAAATTCAAGGGCAGAGACATTTAAAAATTCATTTAATTTAGTAATGAAAGACTCATGCTTAGAGAGGCACAAGTTTAAATAAAAGACTACCCAGTTTAATTTTGCTAAATCATCCCTCTAAGCATACTTAAACCCTCAAACATATTCACTACACGTGTGGAAAATTTTTCAATGGTTCCCCAAAACTCTAGACACCTTTAAAACCCATAGCCAGAGTCTAAGGCTGCTTTCCTCATATATGTTTTTCCTTCCCCACAGCTTCTGACATTTCTCCATATTCTGGGCCCAGCCTAGCAGCATCAGACTGAGCTTCAGGGTTAAACAATCTTGTCCTTGCTTTGGTAGCTTTTACTTCAAGTCCCATCAGACTGGGGGTAGGGAGAAAAGGTTCTTTCTAGGAGTTGGGGCCTCTCTGAAGAATACAGAAACTTTTTAACTAAAGAAATCTTAGAAAAAGTGGTATTATGGTCACATTTCTACCTAGATCCAATTTCCAAGATTCACTCTGACCATCTCCACACTTATTTTCCTTCCCCTACCTCCATTCCAGACTACCCACTCTCTCAGGCCTAATTAGAACCTAGCTAACAGGGACAGAGAAAATCTCTAGGATAATAGACCTATGGGTGAAGTATCATTGCTCTTTCTGCCCCACTCCACAAACTGTGCAAAATGTATAATCTGTTGAGAAAAGATTCAACAATTTGGGTCGAGGTTCTCTTCAGTTTACCAGTCAATTCCCTTAGGTCACAGAAACAGCAGACTATTCACTCTCCAACTCTTCAAATTCTCTCAACTAGTTGGACTTTGTGAGTCTCAGCCAATTGATAAAACGGGCAAAGATCAACTACATATGCCTAGCTTTCCCTGGCTCTTCCCCCATCCTAATCTACCCCTCATCTTTTTTTCCTCTTCCTTAAGAGCTCTCTTCTTTCTCTTAAGTTTTCTCCTTCCCTTCTCTTCATTCTCCTTCTCCTCTCCCTCACCCCATTGTGTACTAATTTAGGTAAATAAACATTCAGTGCTTTCTCTGACCACCCACCTACCCGTGTCAAATTTCAACTACCCTCTCCTTTTCTTTGCTCATTCCCTCAGCTTCAATTTCCTATTAACTACCTCACCTAGTTAGTTTGATCTAAGACAGTGGTCTCCATAGTGCTGTGAATGCAACTAATCAGAGTTTGCAAGATGAACCATGGGGATGTAGGAAGAAAACATCAGAAGTTCTATTTTTAAATAATAAATTATTCTTTACTAACAATCAATAAACTAATTAGTGGTATGCTAACATAGTGCCTGGCATATAGTAGGTACTTAATAAATATTTGACTAGATTGATTGTTCTCACTAAGCCTATATGTCAGATGGTCATGTGCCACATATGGCAAATAAATTATCCTAAGGGAGGAAGAGTTCCACATGGTAGAACAGTTAACAGTGAACACATTCATTCATTTGATTTTATTGTGTTTTATTTGTACAGTATTGCAGTTTAAATGTGCCCAGTTAAATGGATTCATTAATTTATTATCTAGTTCTAAGCTATTCCTCATAAAATTAGACAGGTGGCTTAAAAAGATTCACACAAAGAAAGATAATATTGATATTACAATACTAATATTGTAAAGCGCAAAAGTAAAAGCAAAAAATTGGAAAAGCTGGCACTTTTAGAGAGAGCTCTCTGTCAGATACATGGTAAAAACAATAATAATCTAATTAGATTTGACAAAGAAGTCAGCTCCCAAAATTTTGTAAACTATTATAAGAATATTATTTGAAATATGGGTTTATATCCTCTATTGTTAATGGTGAACCCAAGTCAGGAGTTTTTAATCTTTTTTTGTATCATGGACTTATTTGGTAGCCTGGTAAAGGATCTGAACCTCTTTTCAGGCATCATATCTTTAAAGGCATAAAAAAAAAAACCTCATCAAATTGCAAAGGAAACCAATTACACTGAAATACAGTTATCACAATTAAAAACAATAAAATAGGTTAAGAACCCTTGCCCTAATTGTATATTATACATTGAACTATTATTTACTATTAGTATGAAGCTATCACAGTTAGTAAGACAGTTAAAAACTAAGCACCAATGATGAGTCCCTTACAAAAATTCTCATAACTGAACAATTTGAAATTTAGAAATATAAATTTCTAACCTGTTTTGAAGTCTTCAAGAGGAAGGGGGTACCTTGAATTTTGAACCTATTTATTAAAAATATAAAAATGCAACACCTTTCAATTAGTTTGTAAGAAATGCTTAGAATTAGAGAAGATTGAAATTTGACTAGCATATTTACAAAATCCTTTGCATAATTGGTGGTTGGAATTGCAAAGTTAGTATCATCACTTAAGTGCAAACAATGATGCCCTTCTTCCATTTGGTTACACATATTTTGTGAGGTCTTTTTTTTTTTTAAACTGTGAAGGTCATTAAAATCAAGTATTGAAATAAATTCAACTCAGAATCAGATCTTTGAACTGCTCTATCACAAAGTACCAAATAAGGCTTTAAAAACTAATGGGCAGGGCAGCTAGGTGTCGCTGTGGATAGAGCACCAGCCCTGAAGTCAGGAGGACCTGAGTTCAAATTTGATCTCAGACACTTAACATTCCCTGGCTATGTGACCCTGGACAAGTCACTTAACCCCAATTGCCTCAGCAAAAAGCAAAATAATAATAATAATAATAATAGGCTATATGAAATTATATTGGTCTCACTAAAAGATTTTAATAAAATATAGAGAAAACAAAGGGATTTTGTATATAAGTAAATAATTTTTATTTCATTATTCTAAATTTGTATTTTATGTGTTTAATGTACATAATATAGTACTATATGTATATGATTTCCTCAGTTTTTTCTCTCTTTTAAATGGGGATAATAATAGTACCCATATCCCAAGGTTGTGAGAGAATCAAATGAGATAACAAATCCTTGCAACCTCAAAATACAAAATAAATATTAGTAGTTATGACCAATAATAATACACAATGAAAAATACAAATCGGTTACATGTTCAATTTTTTAAAACTGATACAAGTTTGTGATAAAAAATATTTGAAGGCCACTGATTTGAGGACCTGATTATCCCTTAACTAATCTCCCCATTTGCTGGATGATCCCAGTACTGAAAGGTTGAAGCTAAACTTCCTCTAGGCATAGACGGTATGCTGAAGTGTCAGGTAGGTCATCTAGTTTCACCTGCACTAGGTCCCAAGGGCACCTAGTGAATCAGGGTCATCACCCTTGTCAGGCTAGACAGAAATGTGACTTAAGGGAGCAACTAATCAAGAAAGCAGGAAGTCTGTCATGTTTAAAAAAAAAAAAGGGATATATGCCTACCTATACATAAGCATATAATTTCAAAAACATCCTCACCTCCTCACTGCTTCATCCCCTCCCCTCCAGGCCAGTTGCTAAATCTTATTTCTCTGTCTCTCAAACCTCTTCTCACTCAGAAGGCCACAGTCCTAACTCAGATTCTTCTTACTTCTTACCTTAACAATTGCAATCGAATCTTCAAATTGTGCCTTTCCTAGTGCTAATGTGATATTTTAAAAATACTGGCTTGATCCTGAACCTTCCCTGCTCAAAAAGCTCCAGTGATTTCTTATTGCCTCTGGTATCAAAACCAAACTCCTTTTTTGGCATGTAAAATCCTTAACCATTTGGTTTCAGTCAGCCTTTTCAAACTTAGTATTCCGTGATGATCCTACAAAGCTGTTCTACAAACTGGCCCTCACATTCAATAGTCCATTTCTCTTACCTTTTCAAGGCTGTCCTCTCTTCCAGTCTACTGGAATGTCCTCCTCAGTTCTGCCTCTCTGAATCCATAGCCTCTTTCAAAATTCAGTTCATCTCTGAATGAAATGGGAAACTGAGGACTTCTCAGAATAATAACCTTGGGTAGTTCAGGTTCTGATTAATTATTAAGCTCTGGGAGAAGAGCAAGACTGCTCTTCCAGCAGAAATGTTTGAGATACCCCTTTTGATCCCTTGCTCAACTGCTTCTCATAAGAGGTAATGCCTGAAAACAGACCAGATCATCTTGATGAATGGTTTAGAAGTTTAGGAATATTTAATCCTCTTGCTTAATTGACGCTTTTTTTTAAATAATATACCCAGCAAAGGTATTAGAAACATTTATTGCTTAACTAAAACCCTGGTGCCACAAAGGCCCACCTGCATATCAAAGATAAATATTGGGTTGGCCAATGACTTTAAAGATTAACTAGAAACTTTTGAGGGTTAAAGGAATCTTTCTGTAATCTCGACTATATAATCCTGTTACCAACTTCTATAAATTGGCCTCCCTTCCCCAGCTCCCGTCGGGGAGGGACTGCCCGATTCTCTCCAGATTCTAATAAAATTTCTAATCTTCATTTTGAGAGATCTCTGATAGTCATTTTGAGTTGGGGGGCACATTATCCCACACACCTCCTTCTGAAGTGTTTCTTAATCAGTCAACAAGCATTTAGTGAGTATCTATACTGTGCGGGGCACTGAGGATGTAAAGTAAGAAATGAAACTTCCCCTGCCCTTCAAGAGCTTACATTCAATAAAAAGAGAATACACACACAGACACACACACACACACATGCACATAACGTGTAGATGGATGCTTCCATCCCAGAAAAGTTAACTGTTTTGGACTCACAGATTCAATCCCATAGGAGGCTGACTCCCAAGATCATACTTTTCTCAGATTCTCATAGCTATTATGTCTTTCCCACACACAATTCACCCCCCTGGTGGATGGGGTTGTCCCCCAAAAAGAGACTAACAAAGGTCATTTTAGTAAATGCACTCAATGAACAAAGTAGAGCTATTAAGTATCAGAGAGTCATCACAAAAGAACTGCTTAGAACACAAAAGATTCGTATATGGGTATTAGCAAATGTTTAAAGCATAAAATTTTAATCACATTGCACATACTTCCCTGAGTGGCAAAAGAATTTCAGGACACTGGAATAGTCCTTTCAACTCACTTGTGCCTTCTTGAGTAACTCACAAAGTCCAACTAGCTAGAGTATTACTTAGGCTTGCTTAGTCCTTTCAACTGCAGTATCTTCCTGTTAGTGACCATTCATTTCCTCCTAGAAGTAATGTAGTTGCAGAAAGCACAACTCAGTGGGCATCTAGCACTGACTAAGCCAGGAGCCCTTAAGCTTAATTAGGTAGCCACCAAGCCTGGGAACCCATTTCTCAGAATCAACATTCTATGACCTGGCTGGGGAAAAAAAAATAAGACCAATGTCAGGCTTATTTAGACAAGCATATATTATTCTGGCCATGTTCTAGAGTCACCTTACTGATGGGGATGGGGTAGGGAGAAAAATCTCTCTCCTCCTCAGAAGTCCAAGCAACCTGCCCCAGTTCTCAGCAACATGCTCAATAAAGAAAATAGCTTTTCTCTTTTTATGTATCTCCCTGAGTAGGCAGCTCTTTCTGGATCATTTGACAACGACTTTCAATGCAACACTCTCCCACCATCTCCCTCCTTTCCCCCTCTAGTTACAAGGACCATCGAACCAACCAAAAAAACTGATCTCCTTTTCCTCTATCAAGGGACTAGAGCACATGATCCATAGGATGCGCTCCAGTCCAACCCCTTCTTTTTTTCCAACCCCCTCTTTATAAGAATGGTACACACAAAAATAAAGTAAAAAACAGCCTATAAATGCTCTTCAACCGCCAGTCTCTAACCCCATCCACCAGCGCAAAGCTGATGCCTTTAACCTTTTCACATGCCTCCCCGCTTTGTGATGCTCTTTTATTACTTCCTTTCCCCTTTAAGGATGTCTTTGCTGTTCATTTTAGCCTGATTTCACCTTGTTAAAAATGCTGGAGGGTAAGGAGTCTGGGAAAGAGTAGATCCTGACCTCACCCCACAACCCGGCTTTCATTACTATGGGCCAAGAGTAGAACTGGCCCACGCAACTCCGACTTGCCTGCTGAGGCTATCCTGATTTGCCTGAGGAATACAGACAAGGGGCAGATTGGATCTACTTTCCTTCTCTGACCTTGTGGGCAAGGATAGCTAGAAGGAAAAAAAAAAAAAAGCTGCTACTCTGTATTTTCCAGTTTTCCCCTCTCCTAAAGCAGCTATTGCCTAGACTCTGAACCTGTAATTCCCTGCTCTCCCAAATCGACTCAATCTAACCTCCTTTTCTCAGCCACCACTTCCCTTCCCCCTCCCCCCCGCCCCGTCCTATCATGGAGAGGGTACGAGGTTAACAAGAGCTGGGATGTGGAAGGTGGGGGGAGTTGAGGAAGGACAAGTTAGAGCTGGGGGGCAACATTAGAAGGAGCGGAAGGAGGTAGGTTGTGGGCGGTGTGCGGAGGGTGTGAGGCTGGGATTATGAATAATGAATGAGTCCTAATTGAGCGGCCTAGGCGGCGCCGCACTGCTCTAAGCTCTGCAAACAACCCGGGCGGCGGCGGCAGAAGTTGGGCAAACAAGCCCTCTCCTCACACTCTGGAACTCAGCCTTGGCACGCACCGGCTGGAGGAGGAGGGACTGAAGAAGGTGAAAGGCGGGGCAGGACGGAAAGAGTAGATGGAGGTCTCACTAAAATACCCGAGGCCTCTGCCTCGGGCAAGGATTACTCAGTAAGACACAAAGAGCCGAGGCTGGCAGCCCCCTGGGTTTGGGGTTTCCTGGATCTTTCGTTTCAGGGCTATAATCTGGACATCTACATCCTCGGGAGAACCCGGGAAAGGGAGAAATGGGCAGAGGGACGAGGATTAAGATTTTGTTTCACCCTACTCCTCGGGCCTCAAAGATCTCTCCTTGCGAAATCTTTCAGCTCAGTAAAGAACTTCTGTCAAGGGAAATTCTGAGCCTGGAGAGCTAAGAGGCAAAGAAAACTGGGCAGCTGAAACGTTCTTTGGGAAAGAGAGAAGGAGCCGCCTCAGAAGAAAACCAAGAAAAGGAGAGGGGTGAGCAGAGACTGAGGCAGTTGAGGGAGAAATATGGGAAACAAGTGAAAGATGGAGGAGACAAGGTGGAGGCTAGAAAAGATAGATTTAGAAGTGGAGAAAAAAGATTAAAAGGGAGAAATGGGAATGAAAATTAAGAGGGGGAGAAAGAAATCGTTAATAGAAAAACGATGAAAGATGAAGAAATAGGAGATAGAATGAGAAATTAAAAAGCGAGTAAGAGTCTGGGAGAGAGACAGTAATGAGAATAAGAAAAAGGATGGAGGGACAGAAAAGGTGGAAGTGATGCTGTGAAAAAAAAATCTCTCTTTCTCCCTGTCTCTCCTCCTCTTTCCCTTTCTCCCTCTCTCCCCTCCCCTCTTCTCCCTCTCACACCTCTCTCCGCACTTGCTCTCTACACCCTCACTCACTTTGTCACAATTATGGCCTGTCACTAAGCCAGGATTGTTTCCCCCAAATTGTTCTATAAACAGGCACCTGAGGGAAAAGGGAAGTGGATGACAGAAGAGGAAGGGAAGAGATTGGAGCTACTTATGCTAAAGAGATATGGGATTTCAGGAGGTGATCTAAGCTCAGTTTTGGAGGTTCTATCAAGGGGTGGAAGGAAGAGGAAGAAAAGAAAGGGACAAGATTCCAAGAGTAACCTTTCAGAGTGTGTGCCCAAGAGTGTTACTTTCTTGCTATCACTGAATTTATCTCTGAATTTAAACTTCCTTTTTATCTCTACCTTCCTAGTCTCAATTTCCATAGCATGTTGAAGTGCATTAGAAATTGTAATAATAATAGCTAGTATTTGATCCTCACAACAACCCCGTGAGGTAGATGCATTAATACCCCCATTTTATGATGTAGCAAACTGAGGCAAATAGTTATGAGTGACTTGCTCAAGTTACACGGTCTTTGAGGTTAGATTTCAATTCAGATTTTCCTAGTTCCAGGCCCAACCTGGCTCTATCCACTACAACCAGTCAGTAGTTGTAGTCAGAGAGGGGGAAAGACAGTGCCAGTTGTCAGAGGGGGAGCTAGATGGCTCAGTGAATAGAGCACCACCCTAGAGTCAGGAGAACCTGAGTTTAAATCTGGAATCAGGCACACCACTTACTAGTTTTGTGGCCAGGACAGGTCACTTAACCTCAATTGCTTCCTTCCTCCCCCCCCCCAAAAAAATGTCTGATCAAGAGGGGAATGGCAGTCCAGGATTTGGTTTGAACCCTTCCCACAAATATACATTGCTCTCTTTCCCCCATTTTAGCCATTTATTTTGGATTTCTACCTTTGTATGAATCCTTGTCTCTTCTATGCTTCTATTTCAAGTAGAGTTCTTACTCAAAGTTAGGAGGCCTGGGGGCATTTTGTTTCATCCACAAGATGTCCCGGTAGCTCAGTTTGAGAGCCAGGACTAAAATCCTTACTCTGTTGTCTTTCTCGGACCTTTGCTTTAAGCCAGCTGTTTTTTTTCTAAAATAGCTATTCTAGCCCCTTTGCCCCAACAGCTCCTTACTTTCACACCCTCCTCTGTCTCCACTATCCAGTCCTCCCATCTCCCTTTCTCCCTCTCAAATCCACTCCGACCCCCATCTTCCACCCCAGAGCCCCAAGTCGGTCTAATCTGCTCAGTGACAGCCGAAACGGCTGCCCTCCCCCACCCCTTCCATCCCCGGGAACGGCCAGAGTCGAGGCCGCCGCTTGGCTGGCTTCGACACTGGACTCCCAAGGGCGGCTCCAGGGGTAGCGGAGGGTGGAGATTGTTGAAGCGAGACCAGAGCCAGAGCTCGGGAGTTGGCGGAACGAAGGAGAGAAGGCTGAAGGATGGGGGAGGGAGGAAGCGATCCCTCCGTATGTTGCTCTCCCAGAATCTCACTCTGTAGCTGTTTCTCCGGATCTCGGGATCTCTGCTTTTCTCCCTCTTTCTTCACTCTCTCTCTTTAGGTTTTCTCTGATTCCCTCGGCCAATTCCAGATTCTTTCTCTCAACCCCTTTAATCCTCCCTCCACCCCTGAGCCCTGGTGATTTACACTCTGACTTGGCTCTACGGTCTCTACCCAATCAGGAATATCGACCCCGGGCGGGGCCCTCGGGTCTCATCGATCCCTCTAAGGCTCGGGATTTAAAAATGTCAAATTTGCCTTTTCCAAGCTGGGAGTGGGGAGGGGAGTGGGTTTAAAAGGAGAAAGGGGGGAGACATCTGAGCATCGACCGACTGCCTATGCCAAAAATGAGAAGCGGCTACAGCATTGGCCACGGCCTTGACACCCTCTTCACTGAGGTCCCCAGGGTCGAAGATCCAGGTTATTACCAGAATCACAAATATAAGACAAGGAAAAGAGGTTCAGTATCTCCAGATTTCCATTTTTCCTTCTTTTCGCCCAATTACAACGGATCTCATTTCAGTGAAGGGTCTAAAATAAGGGATAAAATTCAGAGTGGGGGGGCAGCCGAAATACAAAGGCATAGACACATAAAAGAGAGATGCAAACAGGCTGATAAAGGAGACAGATGGAAATATGTGTTGTAATACACAGGCATGGAGGTGAAAATACAGAGATAATAGAGGTACAAGATGAAGACTGGAAATTTGGAAAGACACAGTAGAGATGGAGGGTCTTATTTTTTTTTTCAGGGTCTAAAAGATGAGGCCACGGGGAAAGAAGCCAAGCGTAGAAATATCTCATTGTGAAAGGGCGTTGTATATAACATCGCCAGCCTTGATGCAATCTCTTGTATGAGAGTATTTTTTCAAATGTGCAAAATCCAGAGAGAACTATTTGAATCAATCAATCAGCATGAAATAGAGCTGAGAAGGACCTTAGAAATCATAGTCCAGCCATGCCATCTTACAGATGAGGAAATTGAGGCCCAGGGAGGTCAAGAGTTTTTACCCAAGGCCATTAAGATAGGAATCGACACAGTTGAGAGTAGGACCCAAGTTCTTTGACCCCTAAGATCATACTGTTATATCATGCTGACTTCCCTTTCCTCACCCCCAACCCATACAAACTTCTTTGGAACAACCTATTTAAACTCCAGATTGACAGCTGGTTTACTACATTAGATCATTCCCATCTAACCTTCTCCTTTTGAGAGGGCCAGTGACAGAATCCAGTCTACTCAGAGGGAGACTGGCTGGGGTCAGGCTCCAAAGATGGAATTTCTGTCTAATCTTAGATACTCCTACTCATCTCAGGTCAGTCTCTTGATCCACTTCTCTTCACAAGGTGACCCCCTTCATTTGCACTCCCTGCATTAAGCTGTTGTAGACCAGAGCCTTCTCTGAGACCTTGTTCTGTTTCTTCCTCTGTCAAAGGAGGGAGCTGGCCTAGAAAGTTCAATTCTAAAATACCATAAATCCATCAATCCTTGCTGACTGAAACTAAGCCCCAACATTATAACAAAGCCTTTTTCCCTAACCCTGTTTGGGTCCTAAATCTTTAATTGAATTCAGAGGAGTCCCTTCTCTACCTCTGAGAAATTTGGAAAAGAGGAACTTTGGGAGGAGAGGATATAAAGGGAGGATGGGCAATGATGGGGACGGAGCCATGCTCCACCTTGGCACTCAGACAGTTAACAAGACCTCCTCCTTCATTCCTTCCCCCAAACTGTCACCACTTGCATTGCCATTTCCTCCAGAGCTAGAGACAGGGATCTGACAGCTGAGCGGTGAGGCCATCACATTGAAGGGCTTCTGCTCATATTGAAAGACACACTAACACACTTGGGGACACACAAACTCCCCAATCACACATACACACCCAGACGCTCTCCTTGACACTATTACATTGAAACACCTTGACATACTGACCAATTACTCAAACATGAATACTTTCCCCCACCACACACACTGACCAATTACTTAAACGTGGACACTCCTCCCCATCTTACTCCCCTCCACCTGCTCCCAGGACGAACCAGAATCATCGTCCCATACAACAGCTTGAGTCAGAGCTCCTTTGTCCAACCTCTTCCTTCCTCAGTTTGGGAGCCTTAACCTTCAATGCCCCTCGGTTTGCCTTTAATACCAAGATCTGCTCTGACTATGATCTGAGAAGAGATGGAGCTTCAAGCGGGCTTAGATGGGAAAAGGGACTGCTCCAAAAATAATGAACAGAAACCATATCAAGGCAATCAAGGTGGTAGAAATTAAGGTCTGGGGCAGGGTCTAGGGAACAAATCCCAGGAGATGGTTCTGAAAAAGCTTTCCCACCTATGTAGGAAGTAGTCACTCACATCACCATGTCTACACACACACACACAGCTCCCCATCTCCTCCACCTGTCTCACTCTAGGCACGTACGCCTCAGCGCCTACCCCCCTCCACTCCCAGCTGTCTGTCAGGGTAATGAATGCGTACTCAGGGCCCAGAGCACACCCCCCCCCATCCCCGCCTCGTTCATCACTGCCAGAATCGCCCACCTCCCTCCTCCCGGTGATCAGGACAGGACCAGGAGGCCCCCTCCCCAGGCCACGGCGGGTAATTGTCAGATTGAGACGTCGATTTGTCAGGTCGTGGAAGGGCAGCAGGGAAAAAAAGAAACCGTAATGAAATCCTGACTCTGCCCAGTTCCTCCAGACTCCACTCCTTTCCAGCTCTATGTCAATGATCTTACTCTGCCCAAACTATGTTCATCAGTTCTTGCCTTGCCTCGATTCAATTCGGTTACACTTTATAGAATTGAGGATGGAGTGGGGGAGTAACCTTAGGGCCGAAGTCCTATATTTTCTTCTCAAAAAGCGTCTGGGATCGCAGTCCCACCTACTTCCCGCAGGAGGCGCCCGAAGGCAGCCTTAAACTCTCTCTCCCCCCCCCCCCCCCCCCCCCCCCGGGGGCCCAGGACCAAAGTATTCTTCCCTCCTCCCCTCTCTCCAGCCTTCCAGCAGGTCCCCGGACGGCCCCGAGTGAGTGACGGGCTGCGCTGTGATTATGCGGAGGAGGGAGCGGGGTGCGGGAGGGGGCCCGCGAGCGGCAGCGCTGACCCTTCACATTTCCTATCCTCCGGGACCCTCATCCATCCGAAGCTGCTCTTTGTCTGGCCGCCTAATTGCCGGCGGACAGGATGGATGGCTGGACCGACAGCCCCGGAATCCCTAATAAAGGCCGAGGCCGCCAGAGAGGGAGAGGAGGAGGAAGGGGGGAGAGATGGAAGGAGGAGGAACCTTGCAGGCCCTGGCTCTGGGGCTCTGAGCCGCCCAGCTGACAGGGATGGATGGAGGATGCGGGGCGGGGGGGGGGAGCCCAGCTACTGAAGAGAACCTGGGGAGTCAAGAATGTGTGTAGTGACCAGGACCAGAGCAGGGCTGGACTGGGGTGAAAGTTATAAATGAGCAGGAAACAGGCCAAATCCCGACAGCCTTCCCGATCAAGTAGAGATTAAATGGGAGGAAAAGATATGGATCCATATCTCCTTCCCCTTTCAACCAATGCCTAGAGCTCAATGCCAAAACACAGTTCCCAGGACTGATTGCTGGAGACAAGGTGGAGAGAAGCCACAAACCACAAGGCCTGGAGGAATAGCTCCAGTCTCAATTGATACTCCTTTCCGGGCAATTGAGCTCACCACCGATCTGACTCTGCTTTGCCCCACCCACACCACTTCCATCTATTTACTCTTTTACCCTTTAATATATCCCATTTCATTTTTGGGGGGTCAGAGATCCCGAACAACATGGTAAGTTTAAGTCAATAGAATTCCCATAACATGTCCTTTCTCATTCAATGGCGGATATATCCCATTTGTGCCCTATTTTTCTAGCATTGCCCCTTCCTCTCACCTATCAGTGCTGTAATCTATTAACCAGTGAGCTTGGCAGCTGTCGGTGACTTGCTATTCTGCATATTTCATTTACCGGAGTCTGTAAGGAGTAGGGAGGGAAAGGGAGTTGGATGATTTTGAGTAAGGAATCAGAAATAGAGAGTAGAGACGTGATCTACCAACAAACAACAGTTAGAGTGCTCTACTACCTTGGGAAGGGATTTACTTGATAGAAGTCAGTATTCTTCAATCCCACATAGTTTTCTGAATTAGCCCTAATTTTTCTCTAGAGAAAATGGGAAACTTCTACAATCACTAATTTTTTATTTCAACTTGTTACAACTTCCTCAATCTTGAAAGTACTTCAAGTCTAGAGAACATCAAGTTCAAGTGGCTACTGAGGAAAGGAATACAGAACCTCTCCAATGGATCATCCACTTGAGCAAACAATAGCATCCTGAAGATGCAGACCAGGTCTCTCTAAAAGTGAATCTGTTGGAAGGCTCTTGCAGGGTTGATAAGAATGAAACTACTAAATGGAACAATGCCAACTAGGATTGTTGGAAACTCAGGCATTGAATGTTTGTTTCTTACATTGAGATTTTCAAAATACACCAGTTTGGCATTCCCTAATACATCACAACTTGGGTTGCTCCCAGATTTGCTAGGGCTTTGCGTACATCCTGGGTATGGGTCATATATCCCTGATCCTTCAAGCTAGAAATCCCCCCCACACTTTCCATTTTCTTCCCTTTTAACTAATTTCACTATGCTATACTTTTTGGTTCCTTTCCTTTGAATTCATTTGATTATATTCTCTGTCCTTCATAGTCTTTTCCTAACTGCTACTTTGTGTCCAACTTTTCTGTTCAACTCTTTAGCCCTCTAGAGCTAGACAATCTCTTTCCACCCTCTTCTCTTCTCCACTCCTTCAACTTACATTTACATACATACAATCTTTCTCCCATCTTCTGATCCTTCCAGCTCTAGTCCCTTTTCTCTTTAGATTCAATCCCTTTTTATATCTCATTACTTTTCCAACCCTTTTCTCTGTTTTCCCCTTAATCCCCTCTTTTCTTCCTGTGGCTATCTCCTGTTCCTGTTCTTTCCCCAGTCTCCCATTGATTTCTTTAGCTTCTCTGTTTCCCTGTTTTGAGGTATCCAATTTTCCCTTAAACTCTCTAGTCATCCTGAATTTTGCAAGAATAAGTTAGAGCTGTGTGTTCCCAGAATAAGCCGAGTGACCATGATTGGCCCCAAAGATATCTTGTGGGCTCTTGCAATATGCCATCACTGTTTTGTTTTCTTCCTCTTCTTCTGTTAAGGGGTTAGCAGGGTGTAGAAAGAACAGAGAATAATCAAGAAATGACATCATAAAATTTTAACAGAAAAACTTCTTGAAAACAATACATAAGGCAATACATATCTCATGCAAATAATATGCTAATAGTATGCTAATCAAAAGCATGGACTTCCTTACTATGACACCTGGATGGAGACCTGGAGGGGAAAATTTTAGTGTCAACCCTGGATTAAAGTAAGAGCTGTGATAATGCCATTTAGATTAAAGTTATAGAATTAAGATTATGGATTTAGGGTTAGGAATTGAATTAGAGTTAGTCTAGGGATTGAGTTGAGAGTTGGAATTGTGCAGTTATTGCTAGATTTAGGATGAGGTGTAGAGCTGGGATTCAAACTGGTCTTTGTAAGTGTTGGGGGGGGTGTTCTACCTGGAAATGAAGTAGGGAGCAATGGGGATTTATTCAGGACCTCCACCCTTGCTTCCTAAGTCAAGTCTGCTCCTTGTTCTTGTTCACTTCTTAAGCCCTTTCCCCAATCTTACATAATTCTTTCTGTTCACCATTTACAATTCATCTCTTAGCTCCACTAGCTTTCTTTTTGGTTGACCTGATCAGCTGACACTATATTTCTCTTCTGCTTTTCATCACTTCCTCTTCATCACCTTGTGAACCCAGACTCTTAACCTTGATGTCCCAAGATCTGCTGCTAGGCCCTGTCCCTCCTAGCCCTGTCAAGTGACAGCTGCAGGGGAAGAAAGAAGTGCCTGGTGAGCTAGAGGCATCATTCCAGAATGAGGGGGAAAGTGCAACAGAACATGAATAAATTCATGGAGCTGGCCCCCTAGCTCCCTCCACAGTGCTTCGTGCCCCTCCCCCGCTGCAGCCCTGCTGGGCTCCCACAGTCCTATAGCCAACAGCTTTGCTCCCCACCCCCAGAGAAGCGAGAAGGTGAGAGAATGTCTGCATTAGGAAGAAAGATTGAAAAAGGGGAGCTGAAGGAGGTTTGTGAACAAGGGTTTGTGAAGGGAGCGCAAGGGTGTAGGAAGAGCTGAGAAGAAAGCTTTGAGGATAAGAAAAGCTGAAAAGAGAGATTAGGCAAAGGTTCTGTGTTGAGAACAGGGGCTAAGAAGGAGAAAGGAAAAGACAGCGAAAGAGGGCAAAAGAAAGAGGAAGAAAGAAAATACCAAGTGAAAGGCAAGAACTGGGAACCAGTTTGGTTAGTGGGAGATGAATTCAGAAATTTGGGAGAAGCACAGGTTAAGATAGAAAAGGGGAATTGAGGAGGGAAAGGTAAAGAAAAAGAGACAGAGATAGAAACAAAGAGAGACAGACACAGGGAGGAGAAAGAAATCAAGACAAAGAAGAGAGAGAGAGACAAAGAAAGGGTGAGAAAGAGAGAGGGACAGAGAGAGAGGAGAGGGAGAAGACAGGAAGTGAAGGGAGAGAAGAGAATGAAAGGGAAAGAGGAAGGGAGGGAAAGAAGGAGAGAGAGAGAGAAGAAGAAGGAGGAGGAGGAGGAGGAGAGGAAGAAGAACAAAAAGAAGAAGGAAGAGGAGGAGAAGGAGGAGGAAGAGAGAATAGGACAGAGGAAGCTGAGGTAGGGAAGGTAGTGTGGGCTAGCTCTCTCTCTCTCTCTCTCTCTCTCTCTCTCTCTCTCTCTCTCTCTCTCTCTCTCCCCCTCTCTCTCTCTCTCCTCTGATCCATCCATCATCTCAACCTGGGGGAATCTGCTTTGGAATTAGACATGCAAAGGGCTGTTGAAGCCCTCAGCCTCCCCCATTCCAAGACAAATGGTGACAAAGACCTTGGGGAAAAAAAATGTGTATTTATAGTGTGAAGAGCCAACCCCTCCCTTTCCTTCCACTACCAACAATAGTCTTTATCTACCACCTGACCCTCTTGAGCTATCAAGCCCTTCTCTTAACTCTCCGAGTTCCTTCATTTTTTCTTCCTTGTCTTACTAAGGGGAAAAAGGGAGAGGGAATTTGTCCCAAGAGGGCCAGAATCCACCCAGAAACTCAAAAACCAACAGACTGTCCCACAAATCTTACCCTTTCAGCTGACAACCCAATGCAACAACATGTTGTGACTCTCCATGGCCCAGGTCCTGTGTGTCAGTCCTTTAGTTCTATCTTCCAGAATTTAAATCTTTTGCCTGAATCTCTGATAACAGTTTCCTGACCCCATCATCCTGGCTCCTCAAGCATCTCTACTCTTTCTTCTCTCTCATTCTCTTATTTGAATTCCCCAAGGCTGCTGACTCACTCCTCTATCCTGTAACACCCAGCCCTTGCCATTCCTAGGGATTTGGAAAATATAAGTATAGTATCTTTCCTTTAGAACTTTCATTCCCTATTAAGTCTCCTGCCCTTGTAATTGGTTCTCAGAAATCAGAGGCACTAACTACCACAGAAGGGCATTACATCTACAGACTGATTTATTTATTTATTTTTTTTGGCATAGCAAGTTTCCATTTCCCCCACCAATTATAAAGGAAGGGGGGAGGGAAGAACAGCTAAACTCAGATAAGGGGTTACAATTTTCCTTTTTCTGTGTTAAAAGCAGGGTCAGTTTCTCACTCTAAAAAGTTATACCTGCTAGGACTGGGCCAGAGATAACTGGGGACTAGAGGTGTTGTAAGATTAGGCTACTTGGCCTTTGGAAAGTACTAAGATTAAAGACGGATCTTTTCTATCTAGTTCTCCCATGCTGCAACCCTGAATTACTCCTGATGTTCTGGGACCCCATTCAGTAGAATTAGACAGTCTAACCCAATAGAAGACAAAGGGAGGACGCCCATATCCTCAACATTTTCACACAGAAATAGACATTCGGAGTAACACACAAATGAAGGTACACAGTGGCAGTTAAAATAGCATCATGCAATTTTATGACCACATAATATAATCATTTACAGATTTCTACACTTAGGCATACATAAACACCAATACATATTTGTATACATACAACCATATAGACTTACATACAATTTTGTAAACTCATACACAGTCACATAAAAATATAGTATGACACAGACTCACAAGTCACACACAGAGAAAGACCTATTTAATTACACAGACACACAGTCTCATACAGACTCTCATACGCAGTCACATTCTCTCTTTTCCCTTTGCAGAGAATTGATATGTTACATTGGAGTCGGAACACGGACCTGGGTGTCTCTCTGCAGCTAGTCATTTACATTTCTCTAGATCTGTCATCCTCTCCACTCCCTGTCTCTCCCACTCTATCTCTGTCTCTCCCTCTCTGCATTTCTCTCGGCGCCTTTCTTTTTGCATCTCCTTGTTTCTTTGTCTCTGTCTCTGCATCAGTATCTGTCTCCCTTTTATTTCCTCGTGGTGTCTTTTCTATCTTCCTGCCTGCTTCATACTCATTCTGGGGACTGTTGCTTTTTTTCAATGCAATTCAACAAGTATAAATCGAACACTTGCCCTGTTTTAGCACAGAGCCAGGCATTGTGGAGAAAATGTCTTCTCTTTCCCTCTTTCGTTTTTTTTTTTTTTGTCCCTACATTGTCTTTTCCTTCTTTTTCTCTCTCCACCAAATCTCTCATGTATTTGCCCCTTTTTTGGTGTCTCTGTTCATTCATATATATTAGTATCTCTGTCTTTTCCTTTCATACTGCTTCTAGCTTCTATCCAGGTCCTTTTGGCTACATGTGGTTTGGGGGGGTGCGATTCAATAGCTGGGCCTCCCCTTAAAGCCATTTTCTGGGATAGAAGAGAGGAAAAGACCCAAGGGGAGGGCCAGTTCTCCGCCCCGCCCCAGCCCTCCCCACTCTCAGCTGCAGGGGTCGCTCCGCCTCCGGCCGCTTATAGCAGCTCCCGCCGCGCTGATGCTCACACAGCCCGCACAGCCACCCCAGAAGGGTGGAAGGGAGTGAGAGAATCAGGAGAAAGAGTGAGAGGGAGGAGAGCGGGACTGGGGCCGCTGCCAGGGATAGGGTCGGAGTAGGGTCAGCATCATCCCAAGGCCAGAAGAGCTGAGCCCTATGAAGAGTTCCTATCAGGTTCGTGCCTCCCGAAGCGCAGAGCCCGGGGCGCCCGGCCTGCGGGGAGTAGCCATCCCTTCTCCGCCCGGTCCAGGACCGAACCGTCAAGGGAATCGAGAACCCAGGAGTCCGGGATTCTGAGAAGCATATCGTTTGAAGAACCAGTAACCCAGGCATCGGGGATCCGTGAGTGCCGAGTAGTCAGAGCGAATTGAGGACGCAGGGTCTCCAGGTCCGTGGGCACCAAGCCGTCGGGGGCTGCCCAGGTACCAAGCCTGTTGGCAGCTGCTTTAAAACCCACTTTCGGGGTTGGAACCACTGCTGCTGAAACCCGCAGGGGCAAGAGGGCAGACGAAACCGTCGGGTGGGAGTAGTTCCGGCCCAGGCTCTGATACTGCTCCAGACTGTTGCTAATTCCAAGGCTCGAGGAGAATCCAGGGTAGCTGCCGCCGCAACCATTGCGCCCAAGAGCCAGGAGGACCTCTTGGCCCTGGCCGCATCCCGCCTAAGCCGCCGCAAGCGGGTGGTGGGCGCGGCCGTCGGGGTGGCCATGGTTCTCTTGCTACTTGTGGCCATCCCGCTGCTCGTGCACAGCTCCCGCGGGCCCGCGCACTACGAGATGCTGGGCCGCTGCCGCATGGTTTGTGACCCGCACCGGCCTCAAGGCCCAGATCCCGACGGGTCACCCGCTTCTGCGCCTCCATTTCCCCCAGGAGCTAAAGGTGAGACTGGCCGGAGGGGCAAAGCTGGGCTCCGAGGACCCCCTGGTCCACAGGGTCCGAGAGGTCCCCCAGGAGAGCCTGGCAGACAAGGTCCCCCTGGACCCCCAGGCCCAGGTCCCGGAGAAGCAGTGCCTGCTGCCTACTCTCCCCGAATCGCCTTCTATGCTGGGCTGCGTCGGCCTCATGAAGGCTACGAGGTGCTGCGCTTTGACGACGTGGTGACCAACGTAGGCAACGCATATGAGGCGGCCAGTGGCAAGTTCACCTGTCCCATGCCTGGTGTATACTTCTTTGCCTACCACGTGCTGATGCGCGGAGGCGACGGCACCAGCATGTGGGCAGATCTGATGAAGAACGGGCAGGTGAGGGACCCGTCCCCAATCAACTGCCCAAGGTTTCCGACTTGCCCACCCCACCCCTACTTCCACCACCCTAGTTTAAGCTCCTCAGGAGGGATACTTGAGACAGCTTCTCTCCCCCCCCAGACCCCCTCCGCATCTTCTCCCTCCCACCACACTCACTCCAGAGGTCTTGAATGGGGTCCCAAGCAGGTCAGGGAGGTCTACAGCCGATTGAGTCTCTCTACCCTTTCCAGTTCTTGTCTTTCCCGACTTTGCCTTTTTCCTCATCTAGACTTCTTCACTTCCTTTCCTTTCCTTCCGACCCGAGACCCGACATCCCTCGGGCAATCCCTGCAGTCTCCAGCAATTTACTATCTTTGCTTATTCAAAAGTATTTGGGTTCCCTTATATCGGTATCCCCTCGGAGTTTCTTCAACTACAGCTACAAGCTCTTAATTTTGTTATCCCCTAGAGTTCCCGCCGATGTCCATTGTCAGGCAGGTGGGAGCCAGTTTGCTGCTCTCACCGAATTGGGCTCTGATTTTGAAGGAAAGGGTTGCTTGTTTCTCAAACACAACTTCACTCCATCACCTCATTCCCAGCCTTCTCCCAATCCTTTTCTTTTTTCTTTTTTTTGCTTAAACCGCACAAGCTAGCGGTCTGCTCCCTTTCTTAATTACCACTTCCAAGCTTCCCAGGGGCAGCAGCCCAAGGTGCAGAGTCTAGGACATGAAAAGGAAACGAGATTCGAAGGAAGATTAACAGGAATGAAGGAAATTTACTGGGCAGCACTCTGACCTTAAGAAGCCATTGATCCGGGTGGCTGAGGTGCTGACTCTCCCGTCAGCCCTCTGGTTCGAACGTTTGCGAATAGTCCCTAACCATACTTGTACCTGTTGGAACTCGCCCAGATCCGATCGAACCCTGGTATTACGTGGTTCACACAAAAGGGATGAGTCCAAAAGGGTGGGAAGGTGTGGGAAGGAAGTCCAAAGAAGAGCCCCGTGGCCAGTATCTGTGGCTGCTGCCTTTGGTTTGGAGAAAGGGGAGTTTGGGTTTTTTGCCCAGATATCACAGGGGACAACCGTCAAGGACTTGGAGGTGCGGCGCTAGGGAGTCTTGAGCCAAATAGGGTAGGAGAGCTCTCCGGTGGTTTTAGGAGCAAGTAGCTAAACTCTCTACACTAAGCTGGCTCGGTATCACTCTGGATCAGAGAGAAATTTAATGTATTCCTTTTTTAAACCCAGGACCAAGTGAAGGGAGATTGTAGATCTGCAGGACTTGGGCAGTCGTGCCCCAGATGGTTGACCCCAGGCTATGCCAGATGGCTCCTGGGTTTAGGGTCCTCATGTCTGCTTTGCCTGTTCCACTGTCTTGTCTCTGTCCACGTATACTGCTGTCCTACTGTTTTCATAGTCAGTTCTATGTGTGCTTGTGCGTTTCGCAGTCTCAGTGTCTGTCTGTGGTCTATACTAGTGCCCGTGTATCCTTTAATCCATTCTCACCGACTGTTTTTTGGGTCTCAGTCTTCCCCTGGGTTTCCTGACAAATGAGAAAAAGTGGTGTGTTTGTGTGTGTGTGTGTGTGTGTGTGTGTGTGTGTGTGTGTGTGTACCAGGACCGGGGCGGTGCCCATTCTGTATTCTGGGCTGATGGCTTCCAGGCTGCGGCCCTGGGGACGGTAAATAGTGATTAGAATAATGATGAATAATTAATGCTTAATAACCAGCCCCAGTGGGACTGGAAAAGAAATGCTGGGTGGGGGTGTAGAGAAGGGGAAGAGTGGTTGATAATTAGATGCTTGAGGTGCGATGGCAGGGAGGGAAAAGAGAGAGGAAAGGCTCTCTTGGGTCTATCTCACTAGGCTTTTAACCCTAAAAACAGACTTTAAAATTTCGCGAGATCAGTCAAGGCGGAATATATTTTTCCCTATCTAGTGCAAACAGAGAAAGTGCTGGTTAGAGACCTGAACATCGAACTTCTAGCTCCCTAGGCCCTCAGCTAAATCCGTTCAAGAGAAAGGGCCTTGACCTCTATGATAAGTAGCAGGAAGGTGAGTCAGCCAACCCAACGTTCCAGGGACTTGAGGGATCCTGGGCAATGTCCGACTTGTCCTTTCCGTCCCCCTTTCCCTACCCCCCCCCAACTCCTCCATTCCCAGAATGGTTAGTTTTGGAAAGTAAGAATAAAAAAGAGACAGACTTGAGCCTGGGTCTCAGGGAACCGCAGGAGGAAACTTGGACCTTTTTAGGGTGCCCACTGATCAATCAAAAACGAAGGGGGAGGGTGGACCAAGTGCCAGGAGCCTGGACTTCTGAGGGTGTGCTCGACATCGGTCCCTTACCCCAGGTCCGGGCCAGTGCCATCGCCCAGGATGCGGACCAGAACTACGACTACGCCAGCAACAGCGTCATCCTGCACCTAGACGTGGGGGACGAGGTGTTCATCAAGCTGGATGGCGGCAAGGTGCATGGAGGGAACACCAATAAGTACAGCACTTTCTCTGGCTTCATCATCTACCCGGACTGAGCCCCCTTCTGACCCCACCCTCACTGAACCATCAGGGCTGAGAGCCTATCCTCAGCTGTTCCATGCCCACATCTTATCCCTTTTGCTTAATTAGACTGCCAGATCACAGTCCCTGCTTCTCTCCCCTCCCTCCCCCAACTCCAGACAAACCAACAAACTTCTAGGGGACCAGCTAAGCCTTGGGGTAGCAGAGAAATACAATTTGGGGAGTAATCCTTATGGAATGGAGGAGGATTAGAGCATTGCAGTGCAAAGGTAGGCTATAGGACCAGTAGTTAGGTGAGGCACAAATAAAGGTCCTGGAAATGATTTGGCCCTAGGTCTGAGGGAGGGTTAGAGCCTGGTTTTCCTCAAAGGAAGGACTGGCAGAAAGGAAAACAATTGATAGGCAAGGAGATAATGATATACAAGTAGTAAATACCAGTTACTGGACACCAACTTCTGGGGAGATAGGGAAGGGAATCCAGAGCAGAAGATCTGAACTCCATGAAGTGTTCCAGAGATATGGCTAGGCCTTCAGCTGGGATGTTGGTATTTTCCCCTACTCTCAACCCACTTTCCCATTTCCAGAAGGTTGAGGCTGGATATAGCTGCTCTTCAGCCCTTATGCAACTGAATTCAGTCTTGGATCAGTAAACTGAAGGAGCATTTTCTGGCATTTTAAACCCAAATTATGCAGCCCCATCCCTACCCTATCCTACAATTGAATTGAGTCCTAGGATTAATTTACTCTTCTCTCTTCTAATAAAATAAGATTTGGGACATGTATAGCTGAGTGTGACTTGGGCTGAGAAGAACTGGTGAAAAACTATACCACCTACTATTCAGGACTCCACACACTCCCTACTACACCCTTAGTCCAGGTGTAGTAGTCCATTTAGGAAAATGGGCACAAGGTTATGGGATGAAAAAGAATGGAACCTCAGTGGAAGCACTTAAGGCCAAGAAAAACCTGGGTCTCAGCTTCTAATGGGTGAAATGTCAGCTGAGACCTATCAAGATCTTACATTGGAGAGATTAATAGTTAGAGAACTTTTGATTTAGTTCATGATAACAGGTTCTTCCTCTAGAACAGGGGTTCTTAACCTGGGGTTCATGGACTCCCAGAGTCCCTAGGGGAAAAAATTACATTAAAAAAAAACATAATTGGTTTCCTTTGTAACTTTACATACCTTGTATTTTAAACATCTGAGGAGGGATCTATAAGCTTTACTGCCAGACTGCTAAAGGTGTCAATGACACACAAAAAGATTAAGGATACTTGCTATAGGTTGGTGCCTCTATTTACCCAACTAATGCCCAAGAAAAAAGTGACAGGAAAGAAGGGGTGCTAGTGGAATGGATGAGGTTGGAGAGAAGAAGCTTACCCCCAAGGAAAACACCACTGACATCTAAAAGGGTAGATAATTTGAACAGGACCAGATAGGAGAGGAGAAACCCTAAACTGCCTTCAATACAGATGATAGCCATGGTAGGGAGAAAAGGAATTCCTGAGAAATAAGTACTAAGGTTTTTTAAAAAGGTTGATAATGCCACCTCGTGGACAACTGACACATTAGCAGGATAAAGCTGCCTTTACATCTTTATGTCAGAGGTAAGCAGTCTCAACCTCAAACTACTCTCTGCCATAAAAAGAAGAAAAAGGGCACAATTATGATCACAAAATTTTATTGAAATATTTTAAAAAATAAGGTACATAAATAATAAATAAGGAGGAATGAAATGTGAGGAAATTGGGAATAGTCCTAGGGAGCTGGAGAAGAGATTGGAACAAAATCCTAGAAAGAGAAGAGATCTTGTTAGTCTGGGCCTTCCTAACTCAGGGCCAACCCCCTCACCCCATCTCTTCTGCACCTGGATCTTCACTGGGTAAAGAGCCTGATTTTAGACAAGTCCACTCCACCCTCCACTGCCAAGGGAGGTTTACCATGGCCTCCTGTCTCTCCAGCCATGTGGCCACAGGATTCTTACAGATCCTCTGGGGGCCAGGAATGCCTCGTCCTGTATAGAAGGCACACTCATCATCCAGGCAGCCTTCATAGAGGAGTCTAATGGCTTCCAGCCATGCATTGAGTTGTTGGCATAGGGCTAGGACAGCAGGACCTAGAAGCAGGGAGATGAATGAAATCAGCATGAGAAGTAGGCAGAGATCTTTTTGACTATTCAGTTTGAAGGTAAATTTGGTCACAAACAAGACAGCACAGGTTCTGGTATAAGATTTTCCCTTTTCTGTTCCCCACATGAAGAGTGGATGAGGTTCAAGGTGAGACAGAGAAAGAAAAGTAGGGTAATTTGCCTTTTTACACTCTTTTTAAAGGGAGGGACCTCCTCCTTTGGGATCTAGGGGAGGCAGAGCACCTTTGCTACCCAAGCTCCTTATATCTGGTTCCTTACCAATTGTGCCCATGGGACTCCGTAAGGAGTCAAGGGAATGGAGAGGAATGCTGCCACAGAGAGGACACTGAAAAAAAGTCAGGTTGGTGGAAGCTGTGGTACACACGCCAAAGTTAGGTTGCTGTATGAGTTCTTGAATGCCTGGACTCCCAGTGGAGATGGGTTCCCCAACAGTGGTATGCTGCTTAGGTCCTTGGAGGCTGGGAAGTGCAGAACCATGATCTGAGGGTTCTGAGGTACAAGGAATCATAGCCAGCTTGGGCTCAATCAGTTTAAAGTAAGACTTGTCACACTGGTGGCTATCCTCTACCTTAGTCAGCCCTTCTACCTCCTGTTGTAGGAGCTGCTTCAGGATATTGATACGCTGTAAATAAAGACATACATGTAGTCATGAGACCCTTCAGTTCCAGTGACAATCTCTTGGAGGATAGGGCTGCTACCCCTGCAACCCTGGGACCCACCTCATGCCTGCTCAGCTCCAAGGACTTCTTGTTTGATGAAGTTCCTAACCCAACATCTTTGGAGCCCACCTCGTGTCTGCTTAGCTCCAGGGACATCCAGTTGGATGGGGTTACTACCCCAACATCCCTGGGACTTGCCTGGTGTCTGCTCAGTTCCAGTGATATTCTGTTAAGAGGAGTTATGGAAGAGGGTTTCTCAGGCTTCTCCTCCAGATCTGCCCAGCTCTCTTCATACAACTGTTTTACAACAATCTGCTCCTGGGGGAAAGGCACAATTGGGAAGCCAAGATGAAGAGGAAAGAGGCAGTTAGGATCCTTTTAACATCGAAAACTCACTGGGAAAATGCCAGGGTTCTCTGATAAAACGAACCAAAGAGAAATTTCAAGTGCATTTCTCTGAGGCAAAAAGCTTTCTCTCCCCCTGAGATTTTTTTTGTCCCCAAATATCATGTTTGCTAAGAAAAGGCAATATGATTTAGGGGACAGAGAGCAAAACAAGGTCTCCAAAGTTTGCTTCTTATGATGAAAAGTCAGAAGGAATTTTTTTCTTTTTCTTTTTGCTGAGGCAATTAGGGTTAAGTGACTTGCCCAGGATCACACAGCTAGGACGTGTTAAGTGTCTGAGATCAGATTTGAATTCAGGCCTTCCTGACCTCAGGGCTGGTGCTCTATCCACTATACCAACTAGCTGCCCCCAAGTCAGAAGGAATTTTAACCAGAATTTTGTTAAGGAGTACACATGAGAAAAGCAGGAAGGCTATCTTTGGAATCAGCTCATAGAGGCAAACAAAGGTTAGATTTTATATTAGAAACAACTCCCATCCATCAAAGTGTACTGCTATTCACCCAAGGCAAAAGCAGGTTCCTCAAGACAAAACAGTAGAGACAAGCCTATCACACATGACCAAGGAGATGTCAACACTGACCCACAAACTCTTGGCAGGAGGAAAATTTAGAATAAAAGCAGGGGAGATGCCAAACGACCCAAGTGCCACTGCTTTGGTTTCTCCCTGCTTCCAGGTCACCACTCTTTCTGGCAGCACTTATACCTGCTTCCTGCTCCCTCTTACCTGCTGAAGGCTGGAAGTTGGGGCAGGGGTGGCTTGAGGAATTTTGGAGAAGACAGCCAAATGGCGTACCACGGAGTAGGAGCTCTGTGGAGAAATCAGAGTGGCTAGAACTTGTTAGCTGGACAATTCACATTCAGGTGACTTCCTTCTTTAACCCTAACCCCATGAATGTACAAACCAGAGCTGGTGGACGGGTGACAGGTACACGATTGGCCAGTCCAAAGGGTGAAACATGGCCTACTTGGCCAGGAGTGAACTGAACTTGAGGAGAAGAGGTCCAGAGGAAGCCAGGGTTATCCTGTCAGGGAAGAAGGTGAAGAAAAGTGGAACAGGAAATGCTAATTTACCTTGCTGATACTTTAGATTACTCTAAAGGGAGACAGGTAAATGTAAATGAATTTCCACTAACTTATCCACTGGGGAGAGGCTAGAAAGTTGGGAGGGAGAGGCAGTTCCATTTTAGAAAGGCTTGGACCTGTACTGTTTTAGATGCAGGCCTCTGAACTATGTAATAACCCTTCAGATATGCTAAACTACCCTACCTACCTGCTCTTATCCTCAGTATTATATGCTACTGGAAAAGTCTCCCCAAAACTGGAATTTTCTATCTCCTCCACTCCCACTCTCTAAGGTCCTCTCTGAATTCCCCATCTCACCACGGGGAGAGAGACTTCATGTCTTTCAGTAGCACCTGCTGAGCAAGACTGTGGGTTTCCTGTCTACTTTGGGAACTGTTCAGCACTGCAGAATAGGCAGGGACGGTCAGCTCTCCTGGGGGTTGGTGAGCTATGAAAAAAATGACATTCATTCAAACATTTATTATATGCAATGTACTGTGCTAGATACTAAGGTGGTAAAGACAAATAAAACAAAGAAGGTTAGACTACGCACACAAATGAGAATGAGAAGTGTTATGAGGCCAGATAAAGGGAGAAATCATTTCTGGCAAGGGTTTGGATCAGGAAAGCTTTTGAGACTATTTGAGCTGAATCTGGAAGGATGAGTGAGACACTGCAGGAGGGCAATCAGGCATAGGGAGCAGCATGATCAGAGGATTAACTGATTCAGGAAATATTTATTGAGCACCAACATAAGCTTCTTGAGAGCAGGGACTATTTCTTCATTTTTGTCTATCTCCTTTCTCAACATCCACCCTCCACTGGGGCCTAGCATAGTGTTTTGCACAAAGTAAGTGCATAATAAATGATAATTGGATTGGAATTGATATTTAATGTATACCTATGTGAAGGCTGTGAGGCAATTAAATGACCAAGTGGTAGCGTACTGGGCCTGAATTCTGAAAGACTCAACTTCTGGACTCTGACTAGCTTGTACGATCCTAGGCAAATCTATTTAACTTAGTTTCCCCATCTGTAAAGTGAACTGGACAAGAAAATGGCAAACCACTCCAGTATCTTTGCCAAGACCCCATATGGGGTCAGGAAGAGTTGGACACAATTGAACAGCACCATGTTAAGAGTATTTATTGGAGTTAGCATAGGCAAATTTATAGAAGCAAGAAATTTGTAGAATTGCTAAATTGGGGAACTTTATGGGGAGGAGAGTGATATGGATAATCATTCACATTCACATTCATTTTAGATGGCACACATGGAAAATTTCACTTGGGAGAAGAAAGAATATTAACTATAAAGAAGCATCCCCATAACCATGTATTATCTAGTTTATACCTCCTGGCTCCAAGCCATTTTTACCTCACCTGGTAGCCTTGTTCTTGCCCAGAGCTGTCCTGAATCACTCCTCTTCTGGGCCCTGATGAGAGAACAGGAGTGTTGAATTACTGTTCTACCTCTCATTCAGGACTATCCCCCTATGAAGTACAACTATTCACATAGTCCAGAGCACCCTAGGGCCACTTGGAATAGTGTGAATTTCTAGTGATAGATCAGTCAGACCCAGAAAATGGGTTACTAATGACCCCTGCTCTGGAAGGTTCAGAAGGGTCTGAGGAAGCTGACACCATGGTAGTAGCTCTGATACATTGTACTGGATTCTTTATTTTCCCCCTTCTCCAGGACTCTCTGATTATTTGAGTGTTAAGGTCATGGGAAGGCCCATAATCTGAAGGAAAATGTTGGGTTATTCCTTTTCAGTGAAGTTTACTATCCTATAATGACTCTCTACCTATTATGAAACAAGCCCCTCTGTGCCAAGGCCCATTCCTTACTGGCTGATGACATTTCTTTCTGTTGACTTCTGATTGCTACTGAAGAATGAAGATCTGGTATGATGTGCTGGAGTCTGGACCTGAGGCAGAATAGTAAGGGGTGAGAGTGCAATCTACTATCTCAACTCCATGCTGCCATTTCATAACCATTCCTTTCAGTACAACAATCCAATATTTACAATGTCTTTACTATGTACAGAGAGCTGGGGATACAAAGAAAAAATTAAATCAGGTCTTGACATCAAGGTGGATTTGGGGGCAAGTGAGAGGAAGGTTGCATGGAAGAGGAAATACAGACTATGGTTGAAGACTTTTTACAACGTACCTGTAAGGAAGGAGGGCATTCCATGCAAAAGTTGGACTCTGATACAGTGCTCTCTTTACCATTACTCCCCCTCTTCAGATGAACTGTATCTCCTTGAGCCCTATCTGCCTCCCAGGACTACTGAGCCAAGGATAACCTTATCCTGCTTATTACCTTTTCCATCACCAAATTCTAACACAGTCCCTTGAACACAGAGGGTGTTTAAAAAAAAATTACATTTTTATTTCAATAGAATTGGTTTCCTTTTGTAATGTTACATATTTCATTTAATATATTTTAAGTCATTAACCTAAGTAAAGGTAACCAGAGCTTCACCAGCCTGCCAAAGGGATCTGTGACACTGAAAAAAAAAATTAAGAACCAACCAGATGGTTGGTAGATATAGCACCAGCCCTGAGTTCAAATCTGAGCTCAGATACTAAGATGCACTACTAATGCATTACTTAACACTTCCAAGATATGTGATCTTAGGTATGTTCCTTAATCCCAATTGCCCCCCTTCTCCCCCAACATACACAACCTTCTCCTCTAGAGCCTGAGATCTAATGCCCTGGGCCATTAGAACTGGGGGAATTTCTTGAGCTTACAGATGTTGGGGAATATACTGTCTGGTCCATAGGCCCTAACTGTTTTAGTAATGTCTGTAGAGGGACACCATAAAGAGGCTTCATAGCCTGGGAACAGAACCAACAGCCATTAACAAGGCTGGAGACTTTCTTTTTTATCCCCAAGTCCTTTATTCTCCCCACTCACCTGTACCCCACAGTAGGCATCTTTTTGATTTTGATTTCCCCGGATCAGTACTCTTTGCGCCAGACCAGTCTGGCAGAAGGGTTCATCACTAGTCACCTCCATACTTGACATGGTGGCCAAATCTCCAGGATCTATTGAAGGAAGAAAGGTGATAGAGGATAGCTATGGGGGGAAAAGTACTCTGTCTCTAGGTGCCCATAGTTTCACACAATATTTTGGGGATACCCAAGATTAGAACTCAAAGGAATCTCCAAGCACTTACTCAGTTTTGCCACTCTCTCAGTGGACCTCCAAGTGGCCAGTTCTTTTTCATCTGAGCAGTCGTCAATGGCTAAAAAAGCCATATTTCTAGACCTCAAAGCCGTACCTGGCCTAGATGGAGGATCAGCCCTCACATTTTGTTCCTCAGAGCCAGGGCTGATTTCCTCCAGTGGGGCTCGGGGTCGGTTTTTTTTCCCCATCAGGCCCACAGCCTGCTGCTTCAGCTTGTGCTTAGGGCTGACTAGGTCTTTTTGGAGAAACTGGGCACGAAAGATCTTCCTTTGCAACATCCCCTGGGTAAAAGGAGAAAAGAAAAGAAATTTGGGGTTCCATGTGAGCCTTTGGGAAGAAGTTCTGAATCTCCACTTCTCCCCACCCCGCAAGCCAAGCCCCAGCTTGGCTCATGCTTACCTTTGGATTCTCCTGGCCAGAGGCTTGGGACCCCCCATCAGAAAGGAGCAGGCATTTCCGGGCCAGCACAGGAATCCTGCTAGGAGTGGAAAAGACAGTTTGCAGGGAGCTGTCCATCAAGCTACCATCAGAAGTCATCATGACAACTCCTGGGGAAGGGAAGGACCAAGGTCACGGCCTTCTTCCCCTCCTTTAACCCCGCTCTACGACACCCGATCCAGAAGGCCAGCCACTTCCAGCACAGAAGCCAAGCTTTGGGGCCCTCTCGGGCCCTTTCGGGTCCTTCGAGCCTAGCGGCTAACTAGAGCAAACACTCCTTCAGTTTGTAAAATACTCATTCAAAGCTTCTGATTGGCCGGCCCGCTCACTCGTACGGAGCGTGGACTGGAACCCTGGCGCGTCCAATCTACAGAAAGTAGGCGTGACCTGTCTGGTAGTTGTGGAAAGGGGCGGAGCGTTCGTTCCAGCTCCTCAAGCCCTTTTCCTCTCTCCCTCCCCACCCGGAAAGGATGGGCGGTTTTCAAAGGGGCTACATCCCAACGGTTTGTCCGTTGATCGGGATCCTGAGGGGGGGCGGGAAGGGTAAAAAAGAACTGGAAAAAGAACTGCCTGGTTCGGGAGCAGCGGTGGGAAGAAAGCGGTAGGACTGAGTTCCTCGAGATCCCGCAGCCGGCAGGGAAAGAATCCTGGGGGTGGGAGTGGGGTTGAGGAGGAGGAATATTGACAGATTCGACCCTGACCTGACCTCGGGACAACCGGCTTCGCTGACGTCATCTCTGGAGCCATTTTGAAACATCCTTGGTGGGCTTCTGGGCTTGTACGTTGCAGGAAGGAGAATGGGTGAAGGAGAACCCTTTGAGGGTCTCGAATATACACTAAAAAGTAACCTCCTTTTTCAGAAGCCTTCTATGGACCCCCGTTGCTTACTGAATAAAGTCCATATTTTATCTGTCTTTATTGAGAAGCTTCATGAACTAATAAAATAATCAGTTTAAATTGGACTTACTTTGCTGCTTAACTCGGTGCATGCTTGTAATCAAGCTTCCTAAGAGATCTCCCAATCACAGTTTCTTCAATTATACCATTTTATACCATCCCCCTCATGGTGAGAGGTAATAAGATGCATAGATATAAATTACCTTGGCCTTCCATCATCTGTTTCTTTCAGGATATTTTCCCCCAAGAACTCTATTTACTCTGTCCCCTATCATCCCTCATTAAAATCCTACCTTACTCTATCCATTTCAAATTCTACCTTGTTGGAGCCTTTTCTGAGGTTTTGCAGTTTGTTCAGACCTCTCTTAGATACCCTTACCACCACATATTACTTCTAATTAGAGCTGTAATGATTACATTTGCAATAATTTTATTTTAATTTCTATGAGGTCCAGAAAGCCTCACAAGTTCCCATAAAGGGAAAAAGAAATTGAGACTGTCCCAAGCCTGTCTAGGACATAGGATGAGATAGCTGTATCATCCCAAGGACATTTGTTGTTCACTTGAGAATCATTTTGTGATTTCTATTGGATTTTCTCTGTTAAAGATAATGGAGCGGTTTCCTTCTCCAGCTCATTTTACAGATGAAAAAACTGTGGCAGACAGGGTTAAGTGACTTGTCCAGGGTCACATAGCTAGTAATTGTCTGAGGTCTGAATTCAGTTCTTCCTGACTCCAAATCCATCACTCTATTCACTGTACCACTTACCTGTCCTTGCATTTTGGGTAGAATGATAGTAACATTCATGGTATTTAATACAAATAGCTGTCTGTCCTGTTTTATCACCATAACTAGATCATAACATGTGAAGACAAGTATCATATTCTTTGTAAATAATGTTTATCATAAGTATGTAATATGCACTCAAGTGTTTGTTGAATGAATAAATGAATGATTCATTTTCATTGAGGATAGTTGTTTGAGCCTGAAAAACTTGGGACAAGTTCAGAACTTCATAACTCCAGGGAGGAAAATTCCTTGGAGAATCAATCAATACTTACTAAATGCTTTAGGGATTCAAAAAAAGGCAAAAAACCATTCAAGTCTTCATGGAGTTCACAGTCTAGTAGGGGGAAGACCACATATAAAAAGAAACTGAAAAGGCAGATGGAGAGAGGGTATCCCCAAACATGGGGATGATGAAATGGCTGCACTGGGCATTTTATTTAATTAGAAGATGGGAAAGGAGGAGTTATCCTGATGTCTACTTCCAGATTTTCCAATCAGGAAGAGAGGAGTCCCACAGCCAGAGGATATTTGGGAGGAGTGAATTTCCAAATAGATTCAATCATGCAGAAAGATGAATTATTGTGAGAACAATAAGAATATTGTAGAAGGAAAGGGACAGAGATGTTAGATTGCTTCTCCAGGGTAGAGAAAACAAGTTGGACTGCCCAAGAGAAGGGTTGCCCTGCTCAGAGATAGAGAAATGGGTGCCATGTTTCTGAGTTTCATTCATTCTCCATAGTTTTCTTTCTGGAGCAGATGGCGTTTTCTAACCAAAGTTTATTGGGATTGCCTGGGATCACTGAACCATTGAGAAGAACCAAGTCTGTCATAGCTGATTATCACAAAAACTTGCTGTTATTGTTTACACTGTATTCCTGATTCTGCTTGTTTTGCTCAACAGGCCTTTCTAAAATCAACTTGTTCATCATTTTTTATAGAATAATAATATTCCATTACTTTCCATACTTTTCCATACCATAACTTATTCATCCATTCCCCAATTGATGGGCATCTACTTACTTTCCAATTCTTTGCCACCACAAAAAGAGCTGCTACAAACATTTTCCCACTTTGGTGATCTCCTTGGAACACAGAACCAATAGTATCACTGCTGGATCAAAGGGTATACACAGTTTTACAGCACTTGGGACATAGTTCCAAATTGCTCTTTAAAATGGCTGGATCACAACTTTTCTTGCACAGCAAGATAACTGTAAAAATATGTATACACATATTTAATTTGTCAAGTATTTTAACATAATTAACATGTGGTAGACTTCCTGCCATCTAGGGGAGGGGTGGGGACTAGGGGGGAAAAATTTGTAATGGAAAGCTTTGCAAGGGTCAATGCTGAAAAATACCCATACATATATTTTGCAAATAAAAAGCTTTAATAAAAAAAATGTATCCTTGGATCTTTGGGTTTAGAATCAACCATAGCTTCATTGCTTTAGGGCTTTAATTGAAGGAATCCATGTTTAGTGATTTCAGAGTTGTTAAAATAAACATGACAAATTTTTTCTCCCTAAAAAAAAAAATAAAATGGCTGGATCATTTAGTAACTCCACCAACAATGCATTTGTGTCCCAATTTTCCCATATCCCTCCAATATTTTTCATTATGTTTTTCTGTCATCTTAGCTTACCTGAAAGATATGAAGCTACCTCAGAGTTGTTTTGAGTTTCTCTAATCAATAGTGATTTAGAGCATCTTTTCATATGACTATAGATGGTGTTAATTTCATAATCTGAAAATTGTCTATTCATATCCTTTGACCATTTATCAACTGGAAAATGACTTTATTCTTATAAATTTCACACATTTCTTTATGTATTTTAGAAATGAAGTCTTTAAATTCCAGTGGACTTGTGATGGAGAGAGCCATCTCCATCCAGAAAGAAGACTGTGAGAACTGGGAATATGGATCACAACATAGTTTTTGCAACTTTTTTGTTCTTGTTTCCTTGCCTTTTTTTCTTTCTCATTTTTTCCTTTTTGATTTGATTTTTCTTGTGCAGCATGATAAATGTGGAAATGTGTATAGAAGAATTAAACATGTTTAACATATGGTGTATTGCTTGTTATCTAGGGGAAGGGAGCGAGAAAAACTTGGAATGCAGGATTTTGCAAGGGTGAATGTTGAAAAGTATCCATGTACTTTGAAAATTACAAGCTGTTACTGAAAATTAAAGAAAAAAAGAAATTATGACTTTATTAGAGACACTGGCTGTAAAAAAAAATTTCCCCCAGCTTTGTGCTTTCCTTTTAATCTTGTTTGTGTTAATTTTGTTTGTACAGAAATTTTTTTTTGTCTTTAAAGGTTTTAATTTTCAAAACATATACATGGATAATTTTTCAATATTAACCCTTGCAAAACCTTGTGTTCCAAATTTCCCCTCTTTTTCCCTCCATCTCCTCCCCTAGATAGCAAATAATCTAATATATGTCAAACATGGTAAAAACATATGTTAATTGGAGAATGGCTTGAATTCTTATAAATTTGAATCAATTCCCTATATATTTTAGAAATGAGGACTTTATCAGAACCCTTAAATGTAAAAATGTTTTCCCAATTTATTGCTTCCCTTCTAATCTAGTCTGCATTGGTTTTGTTTGTACAAAAGCTTTTTAACTTGATATAATCAAAATTATCTATTTGGTGTTCAATTTTAAGTTTCAGTTTTTTTGGTCACAAATTCCTTCCTTCTCCACAGATCTGAGAGGTAAACTATCCTATATTCTTCCAATTTGCTTAAAATATCACTATTTCTAAATCATGAACCCCATTTCGATCTTATCTTGGTATATGGTGTTAAATGTGGATTAATGCCTAGTTTCTTCCATACTAGTTTCCGATTTTCCCAGCAGTTTTTGTCAAATAGTGAGTTCTTATCCCAGAAGCGGGGGTCTTTGGGCTTGTCAAACACTACCTTGCTATAGTTATCGACTATTTTGTCCTGTGAACCTACCCTATTCCACTGATCGACTACTCTATTTCTTAGCCAGTACCAAATGATTTTGATGACCACTGCTTTGTAATATAGTTTTAGATCTGGTACAGCTAGGCCACCTTCATTTGCTTTTTTCCCCATTAATTCCATTGAAATTCTTGAACTTTTGTTCTTCCAGGTGAACTTTGTTATTTTCTTCTACCTCTGTAAAATAATTTCTTGGGAGTTTGATTGGTATGGCACTGAATAAGTAGATTAATTTAGGTAGTATTGTCATTTTTATTATATTCGCTCGTCCTACCCATGAGCACTTGATATTTTTCCAGTTGATTATATCTGACTTTATTTGTGTGAAGTGTTTTGTAATTGTGTTCATATAGTTCCTGACTTTGCTTTGGCAGGTAGACTCCCAAATATTTTATATGATTTACAATTATTTTAAATGGAATTTCTCTTTGTATCTCTTGCTGCTGGACTTTGTTGGTAATATATAAAAATGCTGATGATTTATGTGCATTTATTTTGTATTCTGCAACTTGGCTAAAGTTGTGAATTATTTTTAGTAGTTTTTAAGTTGATTTTCAAAAATTCTCTAAATAGGGGCAGCTAGGTACTGCAGTGGATAGAGCACCAGCCCTGAAGTCAGGAGGAACTGAGTTTAAGTCTGGTCTCAGACACTTGTCACTTCCTAGCTATGTGACCCTTAACCCTAATTGCCTGGGGGGGGGGAGATTCTCTAAGTAGAGCATCATATCATCTGCAAAGAGTGATAATTTGGTTTCCTTATTACCTACTCTAATTCCTTTAATTTTTTCTTCTCTTATTGCCAAAGCTAACATTTCTAATACAATATTGAATAGTAATGGTGACAGTGAGCAACCTTGTTTCACTCCTGATCTTATTGGGAATGGGTCTAGTTTGTCCTCATTACATATGATGCTTAGTCATGGTTTTAAATGGATACTACTGATCATTTTAAGGAAAACTCCACTTATTCTTATACTCTCTAATGTTTTTAATAGGAATGGGTGTTGAATTTTGTCAAATGCTTTTTCTGCATTTATTGAGACAATCATATGATTTTTGTTAGTTTAGTTATTGATATAGTCAAGTATGCTAATAGTTTTCTTAATATTGAACCAGCCCTTGTGCAGAAACTTTTTAGTTTAATATAATCAAAGTTGTCCATTTTATATTTCATAATAATAATAAAATATAATTTCATTATATTTCATAATGTTCTCTAATTCTTCTTTGGTCATAAATTCCTCCCTTCTCCAAAGATTTATCTCTTGCTCTCCCAATTTGCTTATGTTATCACATGGTTCTGAGTTTCTAACAAAGGAAAGAAGTTTATTTGGGTGTCCTACCTTTGTCTCAAAAGACTCGGGGTCATTCTTTGGGTCCATAGAAAGTAACTGAAGAAGATGGATTAGATTCTCCTATTTGTGTTACTTTTTACATTTATTGAAAATTTCCCTGTTAGCAAGTGATTTTAAATAAACTAATCACTACTAAGAGAGAAAGACACTGGTCACAATTTGTAAAACTTACACATCTTAGAAGCTTATTGAAAGATGTTCTTTGTAGCCGGGAAAGGTGGGAATGAGATACTTTTCTGGTTTGTGTTTCCAGCTGGCTTTCCACCAATTATCCCAAGACTGCAGGAGCTCATTGTTTCAAATTATCAGTGGGAGAATAGAATCGGGAGAGTAGTTAAGTCCCCAAGGTGCTAGTCAAGAAGAGAGATGTTAACCCTCAGGGGTCTCTAAAAAGTTTTCAGGATGGCTTTCTGTAACAGAAGAGTTCTTCTATCTTAAATCAGCTTGGGGGAGGGAAAGGGGAAGGGGAAGGTTAGGTACAGTAGGCAGCAAAATGACTCACAGGCTTTTTCATATTACACAAAAATTGTCCCATTTTTGTCAATATAAAAGATGTTTAAATTTTTCTGGTACCTAGGGATCCTGTGGCAATGATTGGCTAAATAGGATGGTGATAATGGAATGGGGAATACAACCTTCTGTCTTCTTTAGGATGCAAACTATGTTATCTACAAGAACTAAAATGCTACAAAAATTATTTCACCAGCATTTAGGAAAAGGGAAGAGATCTTCCCATAAACCCAATAGTGAGATTTTGTAGGTAAGTAGAAAACAGAGTATAGACAGATTTACACAAATTCAGATTTATGAAAGAATTCTGAAAGAAACCTGCATTTCCAAAAACCCCCACCTACGTTAACTTTACTATGTTGTCTTTCTATGCCTGTCCCTAGGCAGCCTCAACTCTATCCCCCCCCCAAAAAAAACAAAAACAAAAACGAAAACCCTTCCATATAAAAGCAGAAGAACTTACGGGAAAGATTGCTTCCCCTCTTTGAAACCTACACTGAGAGAGGAGATATCTACCCTACTTCATCTATCTACCGCATGTTCCTGTGTGTGGCTGTCCTGTCCCGTCTTTGTATATAATTGGATCGGGGTGAATCTTTCATAAGTCTTCTAATATTAAGGAGAAAAAAGCTTCAGTTTATCAGTGCTTGTGTTTATCTGTATTCTCCAGCAAGTTGTGTTGACCTGCTTACATTTTCAGAGGAATATGGGCATTTGCAGTTACAAAAACCAGAAGTAGAAAACACATCAATAATAAGAGTATAGAACTAAGAAAAGATATCATGGAAGGCATTGCTTTAGTTGGCCTTCTGTAGTCTTTGACATAGGGCTCTTTTATGGCAATACCCTCCCCCACCTTGTGGTAGGTTGACCACATTAAAAGGTTAGTCCCCTGGCCCTCTGGAGCATTATCTAGCCTGGTGACCCCAGAATCATGTCAAGCTTCCTGGCTGGTACAGGTTTGTACCTGTGTCTAAAGCCTCTATCCCAAATCAGGTTCTGAGCCACGAGTCTCTTTTGATGTTAACTTTGTTTTATTTATGATAAAAGCAAAATGCAGTTGTTTAGCAGAGGAAGGGATCCTGGATTGTATATACTCCCAGGTTGCAGGATAGGGGGAACCATCTTTGGGTAAATAAATTTACCCACTGGTGGGGAGAGGGCACAATTAAGATGGATGCTAGGCCACAGATAAGCAACAGGACCAAAAGAGGCCACAATCATGGTGTGGGAGGAGGAGTCCCTATACCAGGAAGATTGGAGAATGCATCCACAGCACCAGCTAAAGGGATGGCTCACAGTTGGATCATTACATTAGTTGGGATTGGGAATTTGGTGGGAACTAGGCCCCAAGCACCATGCAGCGGGTAGGAGCCAGTTCAGACCCCTGATTTGGAAGTTTGGTGAGAGGGTAGTAGGCATCTGCAGTTCATTGAAGGCTTAGTAGCTGTGAGTGGAAGATTTATCTATTTCACTCCTCTGTTCCTTATGGGACTCAGTCACGACCTGCTGGGAAGGATAGGCTCAGTGGGGATTGGGACCTGTTAGCTCCCATTGCCCATACCCCATATTGTGAAAGTTGGGATTTATCCTTCCCTGGTCTAAGGAAAAGCAGCTTTTGCCCCATCTGTCCATAACTTCCACATGTTTCTTCTTGTGGCTCACAGAATAAATGAATACAGAATAAACTAAACAGAATAAAACTAAAGGCCTCCCAATGGTCATCAAGTACTTCCCGACTAACCTCCCCATCTCTGGTTTCTATGGTCTTGATCAAAACCATCTTTCGGCTAGGGGTGTCTGGAAGTTCAGGCTCAGCCACTGAAGAGAACAGAGGATTGGGAAATGGGATGAAGATGGGGGAGGGGGGAAAAGGGGGAGGGAGAGAGAAACAGGGAAAGGAAATAACAATAATTTAAGCATATTATACAGTTTCACAAAATCAAGATTTATAAAGCATTTTACAGATATTCTCATTTGAACTCTACAACAAGTCTGAGGTAGATAGTGCAAGGATAGTTATCGCCATTTTACAAGCCACAGTGGAAAGAACACAATTTGGTCATGAGAGACTTAGGTTTGAACCTCAACTTTGCTTCTGGCTAATTATGTTATCCTGAGGAAGTCACTTACTTCCTTTCCGCATCAGTTTTCTTATCTGGAATATGGAGGTAATAATACCTGCATTTATTACCTCAGGGTATTAAGAAAGGGCTTTTTAAAGCTTAAAATGTCATAGAAAATATCAAGTGACTGGCTCAAATCATATAGTCACTGGCAGTCTTGGATCTTGACCCTGAGCCCCCTCCAAATCAGGTGTTTGTTGGTGAGCTGAAGCTGTGAAAAGTCCAGGTGTGGAAGAGAGGGACTAAAATCTCTTGCTTGAGAATGTTTGTGGCAGCCCTTTTTGTAGTGGCTAGAAACTGGAAACTGAAGGGATGCCCATCAATTGGAGAGTGGCTGAATAAATTATGGTATATGAATGTTATGGAATATTATTGCTCTGTAAGAAACGACCAGCAGGATGATTTCAGAGAGGCCTGGAGAGACTTGCATGAACTGATGCTGAGTGAAACGAGCAGAACCAGGAGATCATCATACACAGCAACAACAGTATTACATGATGATCAATTCTGATGGACATGGCTCTCTGCAACGAAGAATTGTCTCAAACCAGTTCCAATTGTTCACTGAAGAAAACCATATACACCCAGAGAGAGGGAAATGAAATATGGACCACAACGGAACATTTTCATGCTCTCTATTGATATTTGCTTGCATTGTGTTGCCTTTCTCTGATTCTTTTTTTTTCTTGTAGATAGGATTTTTCTTGCATAACTTCTCAAGCATTTCAACATTATTAACATGTAGTGGACTTCCTGCCATCTAGGGGAGGGGAGGGGACTGGGGCTAAAATTTGTAATGGAAAGCTTTGTAAAGATCAATGTTGGGGAACTACCCATACATATGTTATACAAATAAAAAGCTTTAATAAAAAAAATAAAATCTCTTGCTTGCTTGGTGAAAAGGGAATAGAAGTTATTCTGAGTTATAAAACAAAACTGGAATCAGGCACCTAAGAACTACAGGTAGTAAAGTCAGCCTGGCATCACTGAGGAAGTCTGGGACTTGAAGTCAGAGGCTCTGCACTTGACTCTAAGCATTCCCTGTCTTATGAGGGATTTCAGTCAAATTGTTTAAGGTTCCTTATGATTAAATCCTATGATCCAATGGGACAGGAAAATGAAGGCATTTAGAGGTGGAAAAGATGTGAATATAGCTGTTATGTGTGACCATATCTGTAACTCACCAGATGTTTTCATGCTGAAGGAAGCAAAGGAGTGGATTGGCACAGAGATCCTGGGGAAAGGGTGAAGGCAGTGTGATCAGAGATGCAGTATCCTTCTCTTCCCTCCCCAAGCCTGCTCCCCTTTCTCACTCCCTCAGATTTTCCATCCTCCTTTTCCTGTCCTGTCATGTCTGTCCCCACCTTTCACCTCATCACTCCCACCTGCTCTCCTCGCCCTCCAGCAGCTTCCTGTAGGTGGCGATCTCAATGTCCAGGGCCATCTTGACGTTGAGCAGTTCCTGGTACTCACGAAGGTGCCGGGCCATTTCCTCCTTCAGCTGTCGAAGCTCCTCTTCTAGCCTGGCAGTCCCAGCCTGATACCCCCCAGCCTCTAGGGCAAACTGCTCCTCCAGCTCTCGAAGTTGCCGAAGCAATGCCTCATTCTAGCAAGAGCAGGAGAGCAACTCTTAACTTGGCAGCTCCCTCCCTTGGTCCCCTGCCACTGAAGGTTCAGGTAATCTCAGAGATGGCACTTACAGTTCCTCGAAGCCCATCCACTTCACAGGTTAGACTCTGGATTTGCCTTCGGGACTCATTCATCTCCTGCTTGGCCTGGCGAAGAGCCTCATGATTCCTATTGGCCGCATCTGACAGGTCTGCATACTGGATAAGGTGGATAAGACACACTGAGGATGTGGATTCTAGTCTCTGCTTCCCCCTTCTTGCTCTTCCTGCTGCCCTTATTCTCAGTCCCTCTTCCCCTGATCCCCCAGCCTCTAGGTCCGCACCTTAGACTTGTACCATTCTTCGGCCTCCTGCAGGTTCTTCACTGCTATGCTTTCATATTGAGTACGGATATCTCTGAGTGCTGCGGTCAGCTCTGGCTTCACTGTGGCCTCCACCTCCACCTGAACTTGTTGGCTTTCCAGGTTAACCTGTAGGTCCCTCAGCTCCTGCCACCCAATGACCACACATCACGTGGGTCTATCACACCATCCAATCAACATCTTATTTGTTCCATACAATCCACACACTAATTGTATGCCACACCCAACAGGTGCATCCAGCTGACCATTTCCGTAGTAGAAAAGGCACCCAAGAACAGGTAAAGGAATCCCTAAGTCTCAGACTTACAGACACATTCAGTCCCGTGTAAACCATCCTTTTCCCTATCCCTCCACCCAGACATACATGCCAGAAACGGTGGGAAAAGAGAAGAAATAACAAAGATAAACAGGTAGGTGGTTTGAAACTGGTCTCCCAATAGGACTGTTCTTGCCCCGGGCTTCCCCTGTGCCAGGTTGCAGAGGTATAATTCTGCTGCTCACCACCAGATGGTGCTTGGGTGTGGAAGAGCACCACTTTTACAGTAGGAGCAGGAGATCCCTCCCTCCCACTAGAGCCCCTTGAGAATTAGATCCTATCTTTTCCCCTCCTGCTTCCCCCCTCCCCTTTCCCATAAGCCACTCACCTCCTCATGTAGTTTTTTGAGAAATTCTATCTCATCCATCAGGGACTCAATCTTCCTTTCCAGCTCCAAGCGGGACAGTGTTGCATCGTCCACATCCTATTCAGGGGTGGGGGCAGGTTGTTGAGTATGATCCTGCACCTGATTGTCTTAGAGATCCCACCCACCTCCTCCCATCCCCAGAGATCACTGATTCTTTGGGGGAAAAGGATGTGCAATAGAAGTTCCCGAAGTCAACAACTTTGGAAATTTCTGAACTATGGATGAGCTTCTGGGATTCAGTCTGGGGGTCACGCCCTGCTTTACCTTCCGGAAAAGCACCAGATTATTCTCTGCATCCTGTCGTTTATGTATCTCCTCTTCCAACCTGACAGGTATAATAAATCATAAAAGATTGAGACCAAGAAACACTGCTCGGTCTCCCCCACAAGAACCCTTCCTTTGATTTCCCTGGTTACCACCTGATCCCAAAACTAGGGGTTCTGGGTCGAAGCCAGCAGACCCCAAAGTTCAAGGAATAAGGCACTGTGACACAATTGCTCTGGGCACTCCTACTGTGAAGGACTGGATGTGGAGGGAGACAGGGATAAAGAAAGGACTAAAATCCAAACAGTATTACATCTACCCTGGATTCCGGCCACACCCCAGCTCTGTGTCATTTGGGAAGAGGGAGGACATCTCCTTCCATGCCCCAAGCCTCCCAGACAGATTCCCCCCCAACAGACGACTCCTGTCCTATCCAGTTTCATGCCCTTTCCTCCCTCCCCACTAGTCCTACTCCTTGGGCTCCTTTTCTTCCCTATGCATTTCCCCCTGACCTTTGTTTAAGGGCAGCCAGATCCTCCGCCAGCCCATCCCTCTCCACCTGCACTCGGTCACGATCTCGGCCCAGAAACTCCAGCTCCCGGCGAAGCTCCCGAAGCTCCTGTTGGCACAATTGATCCGCTCGGGCAGGCTCTTGGCCTTTGACCTGACTCAGCTCCCCCCGTAGGGCTGCGTTCTGTTGCTCCAGGAACCGAACTTTCTCAATGAAGCTGGCAAAGCGGTCATTGAGCTCCTGAAGTTCCTGCTTTTCATTACTTCGGGTGGCTAGGAACTCCTGGTTCAAGGCCTCGGCCAGGGAGAAATCAAGGCGTTCTGAGGGCAAGCGCAGGGCACCAATCCCAGCCCGGGGTCCCCGGAAGCTCCCCAAACGAACAGAGGAGCTAGGGGATGGAGAGGTCAGCAGGCGGCTGGAAAAGCGGGAACCTGATGAGTAGGAGAAGGAGCCTGGGGACAATGAGGGCGGTGCCCCAAAGGTGCGCCGGTATGATGTGGAGCTAGAGCTAGTTCGAAGGCCTGATAAGTGACTCATGGTGCCTGAGGACCACAGAGCCAGCCAGGGAAAGACTGCAGAGCAGCCGTGGGGGTTGGGGAGGAAATGCTGATGGATCCAGAGGCTGCTTTATAACCCAGACAGGCATGGGGGGGGGGCGGCTCCTCCCACTGGCCTGACTGCTGAGTCTGAGTGGAGACCGTAGGGGAAGGGGGCTGCTCCATCCCCCTCCAAGCCTTCTGGCTCAGCACCTTGGCCCAGCATTTCTGACTTGGGGGGGAAGAGGAGGGAGTGATAGAAAAAAAGCAAATTTATCCACCTAGCCCTGGGTTTCTGAGGGTGAACAGAAGAGATGGGACCCCAGACTAATTACAGATGAAATTAATCTAAGTCACTCAGTATTTATTGACCAGCTCTTGTGTGCCCAGCACTGTGCTGGGTATTTAGGGGTTGATCCTTGTTTTCAAGAAAAGTAAATAATGGAGGAAAGGGATAGATATAAGGGGACACAAAAATGTTGTAAAGAGTGGGAACAGGTGTCTAGCACAGAAATGTAGATGAAGAAGATGTACAGCAATACTGTTCTTTCTCACCCTGTGGAGTGACAGAGGAAAGATGAGAGAGATTGGATCCACACAGACACCGAGATACCTGCTCTTTATTTTGAGTATATAGATGCTGCTCTATTCTGCCTCCTCCTCACCCACCCCTTATCCCCCTGAATTAAGCCAAAAGAGGAACAAGGAACCATAGTTTTGCATTGATATTCCTGTGCTGTATGTGTGTCTATAAAATTCAGAAATGGCAGTGAGTAGGTACTTTCCTGCTCCCCAGGGCCCTGTCAAAGGCTCTGCCTGGCGCCAGCTCCAAAGCTAATGGATTAAAAGGCTTCTTCCCCACCCCTATTTCCCCCATCTTCTCCACCCCCCATCTTGGCCCTTGACTCTGGCCATAGCTGCTAGCCTGCACTCTCAGCCTTAAAGCCACAGTCCCTGCTGAGCCGTGTCTGACCTATATGGATGTATTCTTGAGGGCTTAGCCCCAAGACCTGAGATCCTATTCCCATCAGCTCCTTGGGGGAGGGGAAGAGTGGGAAGGGAAGAAGTAGGAAGAAAGAACGACTTGTGCTGCCTCTGGTCTGATGGAAGCTCATTGAAAGGGTCCCATTTCTCCATTATCTGGATGTATCAGACTTCTTCCCCAGTTCTGTGCCCTTCTGTCATAGGCTTTACTGGAAAAGGAGGAGATTCCAGAGATGGGAAGGGGTAGAGGAAGGAGTGAGGGGAAGGCTTGCTCAGCTCTCTTAAGAACAGGAGGGGATCTGGCAGCTCCTGGCAACGTTCACCAAGAGAAAGAGAAGTTGAGATTGATTTTCAGTCTTGAACAGTCATTAGGAGGAGGCTAAACTGCACAAGGGGAAAATGAGCAAAGACAAGTTATCAGAGAAGGAGGAGGAACTGAGCAAGACTGAAGTAGAGAGAAGAAAAGGTAACAACAATAGAAATGTGTGTACACACTCAACATATTCCCGGGGAGAGATCCCAAAAGTCAGTGCAATTTTAAGCTTTGAGACCTAAAAACTACACTAAGATTTATGAGATTCCCTGTATATCTCCAGTATATAACTATATACACATATCTGTATACAGTCTACATGAACATTTTATGTGCTTTTAATAATCCACATAAAGAAGTACCTGGATATAGTCTCTAAAATTGATAGTTTGGAAACCATATAGTGTGTTGAATCCTGGGTGATCTAGCCCAAATCATGTCTCCTCTCTGGGTCCATTTCTTCATCCGAAAAATGATCAAGTTGGATTTGATGAATTCTTAGGTCCTTCTCTATTTAAACACTAAGCCTAAAAAACTAAGTTAGACAAGAAGAACATCTTGGGCTGGAAAGAGAAATAGTATCAGTTCAAATACAGATAGTGCTTTCCATACAACTAGGAGGTGGAGTGGATAGAGTGTTGGGCTTGGAATTAGAAAGTCCTGAGTTCAAACCTGCCCTCAAATACTATATGTCACTAACCTTGCCTCAGTTTCCTGTAAAATGATCTGGAGAAAGAATCTTTGCCAGGAAACCCCACATGGGATCACAAAGAGTCAGACACAATTGAAATAATTCAACAATCACAAAATCCCATACAAGAGGGAAGGGAAATAAGCATTTTTATAGCACTACTATTTGCCAGCCGTGTAGCCCCATTTTACAGATGGAACGGAAGCAAATAGGGGTTAAATTCTTTGTCCAGGGTCACATAGTTAGTAAGTATCTGAGATAAGTTTTAAATTTAGATCTAATGTGACTACCGGTCCAGTTCTCCATGCATTGCAGCAGCAGACTGAGCTCATTAAGGTTGGAAGAGAAGTCTTGTTCAGAGTCACACAGCTGGCAGGGGATGGAGTTGGGATTCAAATTTATGTTTTCTGACTTTTAAGTACTGTGCAGAACTATCTCTACACAGGAAACAAAGACCTATATTGCAGCCCCAGCTTTGCCCCTAATTGGCATAAGTTCACCTCTCGAAATAGATCATCATCAAGATCCCTTTTAACTATAATATTCTATGGCAATCAGGTTGAATGAGGCTGTAATCCATTTAGAGAGGAGTGAGATTTGGTCCCAAACTGATGCTTTCCCAAGTATATGGTTTTCCAACATCCAGATCACTTTATGTCTGTCTTCATTCTGGTGTGTGTGTGTGTGAACTTTGTTCACTTAGAGGCGAGTATTCCAAGGCTCAACAGTCCAAGGTTAGCCAGGGGCAGTAAGATGCTTCTCTCTGCCCTCTGTTCGTTGCTTTTCCTCAGAGATCGGGCCAACGCCCAGCTCTGCTCATCGAACCATCCTTTCCTCTCTCCATTGCTCTCTCTCTCCCTCCCTCTCTCCCAGGTCCCCCACTCTCTCCCCTTCCTGCATTAGTCCCTCCCTGTACAGCCTCTATGGACATCTTTCTATTATGGGACTGATTTTGTGGCTAGAGAAATAGAAAGGGAGGGAAGTGACTTGAGTTATTTTAAACCTTTCCCCCAAACCTTACATGAATGGAGAATAGAGGGTAGAAGGAAAGAGAAACCCAGTCTCATCCTCTTCTTAAGGTTGCCATCCTATGAAGAGGGGGCTCAGAAATGTCATTACTATTCCTGCCACAATTCTGGTACAGCAGGGATAGAAATGTCTGGTTCTGTGCCCCCCATTTCTTAGCTACTCAGTCACCAAAAAAGTGAATTCTTCCAAAATCATCCAAATTGGAACTAACATGTTTTTGGAAAGGAGAAATCAGGTTATTAATTACCTTAAATGAAAAGCTGCAAGTTGAGTCAGGCTGCTACCTAATCCATCACTAGGATAAGAACAGGGAGAGACAGCTATGAGGGTGGAGAAGATGAAATATTTTTACCATCCACCTTGTTTACCCATCACCCAGAAGCTAATCAGGTAGGTACCTGGGTGGAAGGGGTAGTTTGACCTTGGGGACTGCCAGGATGGGGAAATGTGGAAAGTGAGTTCTTTCTTTCTTTCTTTCTTTTTTTGAGACCTGGAATAAAAGGTCTAATGCCTCAGGAAATTCAACAGTCAACAGGCATTTATTAAAGATTAACTCTGTACCAGGCTCTGTGCTAAGTGCAGGGGATAGAAAAACAATGAAATAATTTCTACTCTGATGGAGCTTACATTCTAATGGGGGAGATGTGTGTGTGTGGCACATGCACGTGCGCATGTGAACAACAACAACAATAACCTCTGTGAGCTGGATTTAGAAAGGCACCTTCCTCCTGAAGGAAGAGAAGGGTTTTGTAAAGTGCAGAGGAGGAAGATGTTCTTTCTAGGGATGAGAGATAGAAAATATAATGACACATAGCTAAGGGATGGATGGAGTGCTATGTATGAGGAACTTAAGGGCTAATTTGACTGAATGTCACTGGAGGGGCAGAGAAGTAATATCCTGTAGAGATGGAAAGATAGTTTGGGGCTTGAAGTGCTTTAAAAACTAAGCAATTATTATTCAGTTGTCTATGATTCTTTGTGACCCCATTTAAGGTTTTCTTTTCTTTTCTTTTTTTTTTTTTTTTTTTTTTTTCCTGAGACAGTTCAGGTTACATGACTTGCCCAGGGCCACACAGCTAGGGAATGTTAAGTGTCTGAGACCAGATTTGAATTCAGGTCTTCTTGACTTCAGGGCTGGTGCTGTATCTACTGCACCACCTAGCTGTCCCGTTTAAGGTTTTCTTGGCAAATACTGGAGAGGTTTCCAGCTCATTTTACAGAAGAGGAAACTGAGACAAATGAGGTTAAATGAGTTGAGGCCAGATTTGAACTCAGGAACATGAGTGTTCCTGATTCCAGGCCTGACACTTTATGACACTGTGCCACCTAGCTGCCAAACTAAGTAGAGGAGTTTCTGTTTCGCCTCAGAAGTAACAGGGAGCCACTGGCATTGTATGAGCAGGGGAGTGACATGGTCATAGCTATGCTTAAACAAAATCACTTTGGCAGCAGTGTGAAGGATGGATCTCAATAGGGAGAAATTTGAGGCAGGAAAATCAATCAGGAGATTGCTACAATAATATAGGTGAGAGATGGTGAAGCTGGGAAGGGTTCAAGAGAACCAGAGTTATCAGTGATGAAATAAAACTCCTTTCTCATATAAAAAACCAGAGAATTCATCCTTTGGGCCAGGAGCTTCCTGGGGGGAGTTTTTCCATTTCCATTCTCATGTACACTAGAAATCATTATCTCCCAAATCTATGTCTCTATCCTTGACTTTTAATTTTTGTTTTCATTTGCATTTAGGATGGTTCTTCATGTGCAACATAAATAGAGCAAGGCCAGAAAATCATCATCCTTTCCCAAAGTGGTTTCCCTTTCACCCTTTTTCTGTGACATCTCATCTGGTCACCCAAGGTGAATAAAATTCACTTTGACTTCTGTTTTCTGACAAGGAGAACATTTATTAAATGCCTACTGTGATCCAGTACTGTACTAAATGCTTCACAAGTATTATTTTAATGAACAAGCAGCATTCCATGTATTGAGATGATGGTATGAAGAGGATTCTTACTTATTAGGCTGAATGGTCTTTGAGGTCTCCTTTGATTCTGGGTTTCTAGAAAATTTCAAGCTATCATTAAGTTCTGGTTATTTTTCCTTTTAATATCTCTCAGATTTATTTATTTTCCTTTTATTCATTTCATTGTCATCATCCTAATTTTGTCCTTCATCTCATGTCTCAGTTACTCTGTGTGTGTGTCTGTGAAAAAGAGAGAGAGAGAGAGAGAGAGAGATAAAGAGAGAGAGAGAGAAGGAGAGAGAGAGACAGAGGAGAGAGAGAGACAGAGAGACATTGAGAGACAGAGAGACAGAGAAGGAGAGAGAGAGAAAGAGACAGAGCCAGAGAGAGAGAGAGCCAGGGAGAGAGAGAGAGAGAGAGAGAGAGAGAGAGAGAGAGAGAGAGAGAGATATTTTAGCTGAGGAGAGCTAGTCATAATATCTTACTCTCTGGCCCCCACTGCTTTCTTCAGGCAAGATTTTTCTTTTTAGTCACCACCCTGAGCTGTACCAGGGATAGAATTGAGAACTTGCCAAGGGAGAACTAATGGGAAAGGAAGTTGCTTAAGGCCACTGCTTTGGACAGGGCTAACCCCTATCTATTTATTAAATCTCCTCCCACAAGAAAACTGCTAGTTTATCCTATATGTAGGAATATTCATATTCAACTTTTTCTTCTTTCCTTTAAGGGAGCTCTGGCAACAAATATATATCAGTAAATTCTGTTTTGTTCAGTTTGAGCCCCCAGTTCAGATATCTAAGTGATTAAGCAGAGAATCTATTTCTCTTCTGTGTCCTCAGTGATTATAGCCTTTCTTTCCTCTGTATTTAATCCCTCGGGGATGTACAATGGATGTTTTATCTTAGATAAAGTAGCTTCCTTTGAAAATATGGGAAATTCTGAAAGGGAATTCTTAAAGAAATGAAGATTAGGGATTATGGGTTTACTGTGAAAGCTAGAGTGAAGTAAGGGATAGGAAACTATATAGGAGCATCTTGATTCTTGACAGACAGGAAAAGAGAGCTTGCAGTTCTGCTGCATCATGCTTCATAGAGCTTCCACATAATTCAGTTACAATCCTGACCAATGCCTCACTCCTGATTGGAGTAGCTTTAGCGGTGTTGGTGTTGGGCAGCTCCCCAGTACAGACACTTACTATCTTCTCCTAAAGATTTTCCCATGCCCTATCAGGCTATGTTAGGGCCAGGTGACAACTCCTCTGCTTATTAGTGTTTCAGAGCTATGATCTCTCTCCTTATTGCGGCAATACTGCCATTTCCAAAGCCCCTGACATCCATCCCCCTGTAGGCTTGCATACTCCTCATAGCTTGTGGTGTAGGAAATAGAGGTCTATTGGCAAGTGATTTGCACCAGCTCAGGGCCTTGCTTCTGCATACTCAATCACTCAAGGTCTGCAGAGCTCCTTATGGAGGGCTGTGGAATTTCCTGAAGAATTCTCAGAAACTTTTTCTCATTAGCACAATGCTCCAATGCAGCTAAGTGGCCAAGTGAATGAAAGTGTTGGGGCTAGAGTCAGGAAGACCCAAATTGAAATATTGCCTTAGATACTTACTAGCTGTGTGATCCTGTTTGCCTCAGTTCCTCATTTATAAAATGAGAAGGAAATGGCAAAACATTCTAGTACCTTTGTTGAGAAAACCCCAAATGGGGTCACATAGAGTCAGATGTGATTGACTGAATAATAATTATAACAACAAATGAGCTTGTAAGACTAACTGTCTCCTTAATAAAGAAAACTTTGCCATCAGACAACATAGGGGAAGACAAAAAAAGGATGAGAAAGAAGTTTGATAGCAGCAAGCCCTGTGGTAAAGAGGATTAAGAATTGTTGAATTTAAATAAATGTTAAAGAGAAGCCCAAATGCAGGCACCCTTGTATGGTGCAAAGGGTACTTTTGGGTATCCCAAACAGCAATAACAGCATGTTATTCCTGTTTTGCCTCATGCAATCTGCCCCCAAAAGCAAGTTAATCAACAGGAGTATAATATATAATTTATCCACTAGATGGAGCTACAATCAAGCCATCAGACAAGTGCTTTCATAAAGGGTATCTAGTGCCCATGTGTGGGTTTTTAACAAGGGTTGCAGTATCCCTATGGCTCACCAGAGGTCACTTGCTGGAGATTTAGACTATGCCCCCTCCTACAACTGATTGCTGATCAGGTAAAGTTAGATTAAAAATATAGTGTAGAAGAAAAGAAATAGAATATTACCTGAGTTTGAACTGGTCTCTGGTTTGGAATTCCAACATTATCTTTATTTTTCTTTTTCCCAAATATTATCAGTTGACAGATTTTGCCATTTCTACCTCCATAGTATCTCTCTCTCTCTCTCTCTCTCTCTCTCTCTCTCTCTCTCTCTCTCTCACACACACACACACACACACACACATTAAAGTTTTTTATTTGCAAAACATATGCATGGGTAATTTTTCAACATTGACCCTTGCAAAGCCTTCTGCTCCAAATTTTTCTCTCCTTCCCCCCACCTCTTTCCCTAGGTGGCAGGAAGTCTAATACATGTTAATTATGCTAAAATATATGACAAATCCAATATTTGTTTATATATTTATACAGTTATCTTTCTGTACAAGAAAAATCAGATCTACAAGAAAAAAACAAAACAAAACCTGAGAAGGAAAACAAAATGCAAGCAAACATCAACAGAAGATGTGAAAATGCTATGTTGAGATCCCACAGACCTCTCTTTGGGTATATATGGCTCTCTTCATTACTAAACTATTGGAACTGGTTTAAATCATTTCATTGTTGAAGAGAGCCATGTCCATCAGAATTGATCCTGTTGCCATGTACAATGATCTCCTGGTTCTGCTCGTTTCACTCAGCATCAGTTCCTACAAGTCTCTCCAGGCCTCTCTGAAATCGTCCTGCTGGTCGTTTCTTACAGAACAATAATATTCCATAACATTCATATACATAATTTATTCAGCCACTCTCCAATTGATGGGCATCCATTCAGTTTCCAATTTCTAGCCACTACAAAAAGGGCTGCCACAAACATTCTTGCACATGTGGGTCCCTTTCCTTCCTTTAAAATCTCTTTGGGATATAAGCCCAATAGAAACACTGCTGGCTCAAAGGGTATGCACAGTTTGATAACTTTTTGAGCATAGTTCCAAATTGCTCTCCAGAATGGTTGGATCCACTACAGTTCCACCAACAATGCATCAGTGTCCCAGTTTTCCCACATCCCCTCCAACATTCATCCTGTCATCTTAGCCAATCTGACAGGTGTGTAGTGGTATCTCAGAGTTGTCTTAATTTGCATTTCTCTGATCAATAATGATTTGGAACATCTTTTCACTAGAGACAGTTTTAATTTCTTCATCAGAATATTGTTCATATCCTTTGACCATTTCTCGATTGGAAAATGGCTTGAATTTTTAGAAATTTGAGTCAATTCTCTATATATTTTAGAAATGAGGCCTTTATTAGAACCCTTAAATGTAAAAATGATTTCCCAATTTATTGCTTCCTTCCTAATCTTGTCTGCATTAGTTTTGTTTATACAAAAACTTTTAAACTTAATATAATCAACATTTTCTATCTGGTGTTTAATTAAGAGTTCTAGTTCTTCTTTGGACACAAATTCCTTCCTTCTCCACAGATCTGACAGGTAAACTATCCTATGTTCCTCTACTTTGTTTATAATATCACTCTTTATGTCTAAATCATGAACCCACTTGGGGGGGGTGGAGCCAAGATGGCGGAGATCAGACAGGAGTCTCTGTAACCTCTTCTAACCTTCCCTCAAACCAACAACATATGAAGCCTCTAGACTGATTTTGAAGTAAAAAAATCCACAATATCTGGAGGACAACACATTTCTAGAAGAAGATACTCTGGAAGAACTTCAAAACAGGTCTGTTTTAATTGGACGGGGGCGGGGGGGGTCTGCTGAACCCAGACTGCAGCACAGGGAGACCAGGGCAGGGAGCTGGAGCAGGGAGCTGAAGCAGGGAGCTGGAACAGAGCAGGAGTGGGAGCATTGTGCTTTTCACACACCTGGGAGTCTTCTGTGGACCTCTTGGACCAATCTGTCCTGATTGTAAGCAGGTGGTTTGGAGGGTCTGTCTTTTGTGGGGGGTAGATTGTAAACCACTGAACCCCTGATGAGCTCCTGGACCTAGCTGCCATTACACAGCACCCTAAAGCAATCAATCAATAAGCAGAACAGATCAGCACCTGAAATAACTCAATCAGCAGAACTGCCCAGCACCTGAAATAACTCAATCAGCAGAACTGCCCAGCACCTGAAATAACTCAATCAGCAGAACTGCCTCAGGGCAAATTAAAGCAGCTGTCCCTCCTTTGCCTTGAACAGACCTCATACCTTTAAAAAAAATGAATAAAAAACCAAAAAGAGCTCTTACCATAGACAGCTTTTATGGAGAGAGGGAAGAACAGACCTCAAATCCTGAGGCCCCTAAAGGTAAAGCAACTCCAGAAAAAGCCCCCAAAGGAGACATAAACTGGACTCCATGCCACAAGGCTTTCTTTGAAGATTGCATAAAGAATCTTAAAAGAGAGTTAGAAGAAACATGGGGAAATGAAATGAGATCACTGCAAAATAAAATGGAAAAAATGGAAAAAGAATGCAATGAACAAAAAAATGTAATTGGTCAATTGCAAAAGGAACTAAAAACAGTAACTGAAGAAAATAAGACATTAAAAATTAGAATCGAACAAATGGAAGTGAATGACTCATTAAGACTTCAAGAATCAGTCAAACAAAAACAAATGAAAAGATAGAAAAAAAAACATGAAATATTTCCTAGGAAAAACAACTGACCTGGAAAATAGATCTAGGAGAGACAATCTAAGGATTATAGGGCTTCCTGAAAGCCATGATGAAAAAAAGAACCTAGACACTATCTTCCAGGAAATCATAAAAGAAAACTGCCCTGATATTTTAGAATCAGAAGGCAAAATACTTACTGAAACAATCCACCGATCACCTCCTCAAAGAAACTCAAAAATTAAATCCCCCAGGAATATCGTGGCTAAATTCCAGAACTATCATACCAAGGAAAAGATATTACAAGAAGCCAGAAACAAACAATTTAAATATCGAGGAGCCACAATTAGGATCACATAGGACCTAGCAGCTTCCACTTTAAAGGATCGAAGGGCCTGGAATCAGATATTCCCAAAGGCAAAGGAACTTGGATTACAGCCAAGAATAAGTTATCCAGCTAGAATGAGCATTATCTTACAGGGAAGAAGATGGTCATTTAATGATATAGGAGAATTTCACCTATTTCTAATGAAAAGAGCAGAACTGAACAAAAAATTTGATCTACAAACACAGAACACAAGAGAAACATAAAAAGGTAACAAGAAAAAAAAACTCTTGAGAACTATATTTATGTTATGGATACTTATAGAATGAGGGTTGGTTTTATGATTTTATTATTACATTATGATTATTGTGATATTATGATTATTATGATATGATTATTGTGATTTTGATTATTATATGATAATCTGAAAAAGAAATTAGAGGTAGAAAAGGGATAACACTGGAAGAAGAGGAAAAGGAGGTAAAAAAAGGGAAATTACATCACATGTAGAGGCAAAGAAAACCTATTATAATTGAGGGGGAAAAAGGGAGGGGAATGAGAATTGTGTTAATCTCCATCTCATCAGATTTGGTTCTGAGGAAATAATAGATATATTGGGTATCAAAAAGAAACTTGTTCTATCTTATAAGGAAACAGGAGGGAAAGGGGGAAAAGAAAGGGAATAGACTCATAGAAGGGAAAACAGAAGAATTAAGGGAAAGGTGTAAAAAAGAGGTGGTGCTCTAAAGGGGAAGGATTGTTTGAGGGAAGTGATTATCAAAAGCAAAATAGTAGGGAGGAGGGAAAGGGGATAGGAAAGAGAAAAGCATAAGCTAGGGTAAATAAGATGGCAGGAAATACAGAATTAGTTATTTTAACTGTGAATGTGAGTGGAATGAACTCTCCCATAAAGCAGAAGCAGATAGCAGACTGGATTAAAAGCCAGAATCCAACAATATGTTGTATACAAGAAACACATCTAAAGCATAGAGACATGTAAAGGGTAAAGGTAAAAGGCTGGAGCAGAATCTATTATGCTTCAGGTGAGCAAAAAAAAAAAAAAAAAAAAAAAAA
>JAJPUD010007084.1:103017-115139 GCA_023553655.1 Myrmecobius fasciatus
AATCCTGATCTCAGATCAAGTAAAAGCAAAGATAGATCTAATTAAAAGAGACAAGGAAGGAAACTATATCTTACTAAAGAGTACCATAGACAATGAAGCAATATCAATACTAAAACATATACACCAAGTGGTATAGCATGGAAATTCCTAGAGGAAAAGTTCAGAGAGATGCAAGAAGAAATAGACAGCAAAACTATAATAATGGGGGATCTCAACCTCCCTCTTTTTTTTTCATTAATTCCCTTAAAATTCTTGGCCTTTTGTTTTTTCCAGATGAATTTTGTTGTTATTTTTTCTATGTCAGTTAAATAATTTCTTGGGGGTTTGATTGGTACAGCACTAAATAAATAGATTAGTTTAGGTAGTATTGCCATCTTTATTATATTCGCTCGACCTATCCAAGAGCACTTGATATTTTTCCAATTGTTTAGATCTGACTATTTGTGTGGAGAGTGTTTTGTAGTTTTGCTCATGTAGATCCTGACTTTCCCTTGGCATATATATTCCCAAATATTTTATACTATCGAAAGTTATTTTAAATGGAATTTCTCTTTGTATCTTCTTGCTGTTGCATTTTGTTGTTGAGGTATAAAAATGCTGATGATTTATGTGGATTTATTCTGTATCCTGCAACTTTGCTAAAGTTGTGGATTAATTCTAATAGTTTTTTTAGTGGATTCTCTAGGGTTCTCTAAATAGACCATCATATCATCTGCAAAGAGTGATAATTTGGTTTCCTCATGACCTACTCTAATTCCTTTAATCTCTTTTTCTTGTCTTATTGCCAAAGCTAGCATTTCTAATACAATATTGAATAGTAATGATGATAGTGGGCAACCTTGTTTCACCCCTGATCTTATTGGGAATAGTTCCAGTTTATCACCATTACATATGATGCTAGCTGATGGTTTTAAATAGATGCTACTGACTATTTTAAGGAAAAGTCCATTAATTCCTATACTCTCAGTGTTTTTAATAGGAATGGATGTTGGATTTTATCAAATGCTTTTTCTGCATCTATTGAGATTATCATATGTTTTTTGTTAATTTGGTTATTGATATAGCCAATTATGTTAATAGTTTTCCTAATATTGAACCATCCCTGCATTCCTGGTATAAATCCTACTTGGTCATGGTATATTATTGTGGGAATGATTTTCTGTAATCGCTTTGCTAATATTTTATTTAAGATTTTTTGCATCAATATTCATTAGGGAGATTGGTCTATAATTTTCTTTCTCTGTTTTTGTTTTACCTGGTTTAGGTATCAGTACCATGTCTGTGTCATAAAAGGAATTTGGTAGGAGTCCTTCATTCCCTATTTTTTCAAAAAGTTTATATAATACTGGGCTAATTGTTTTTTAAATGTTTGGTAGAATTCACATGTAAATCCATCTGGTCCTGGGGATTTTTTCTTAGGGAGCTGATTAATGACTTGTTCTATTTCTTTTTCTAAAATGGGACTATTTAAGTAATTTATTTCCTCTTCTGTTAATCTGGGCAATCTATATTTTTTAGATATTCCTCCATTTCACTTAGGTTATCAAATTTATTGGCATAAAGTTGGGCAAAGTAACTCCTGACTATTGCTCTAATTTCCTCTTTATTGGTGGAAAGTTCTCCCTTTTCATTTTTGAGACTAACAATTTGATTTTCCTCTTTCCTTTTTCTAATCAAATTAACTAGAGTTTTATCTATTTTGTTGGTTTTTTCATGAAATCAACTTTTAGTTTGATTTATTAATTCAATAGTTTTTTTTTACTTTCAGTTTTATTAATCTCTCCTTTTATTTTTAGGATTTCAAGTTTGGCATTTGATTGGGGGTTTTTAATTTGTTCTTTTTCTAGCTTTTTTAGTTGCAAGCCCAATTCATTGATTTTCTCTTTCTCTATTTTATGCAAATAAGCATCTAGAGATATAAAATTTCCCCTTATTACCGCTTTGGCTGTATCCTACAAATTTTGGTATGTTGTCTCATTATTGTCATTCTCTTGGATGAAATTAATAATTGTATCTGTAATTTGCTGTTTCACCCATTCACTCTTTAGGATAAAATTATTTAGTTTCCAATTGCTTTTTGGTCTATTTTCTCCTGGCCTTATATTGCATGTGATTTTTATTCCGTCATGATCTGAAAAAAATACATTTACTATTTCTGCCTTCCTGCATTTGATTTTGAGGTTTTTGTGTCCTAACACATGGTCAATTTTTGTATAAGTTCCATGGACTGCTGAGAAAAAAGTAAACTCCTTTCTGTCTCCATTTAATTTCCTCCAAAGATCTATCATACCTAACTTTTCTAATATTTTGTTTACCTCCTTAACTTCTTTCTTATTTATTTTGTGGTTTGGTTTATCTAGTTCTGAGAGAGGGAGGTTGAGATCCCCCATTATTATAGTTTTGCTGTCTATTTCTTCTTGCATCTCTCTGAACTTTTCCTCTAGGAATTTCCATGCTATACCACTTGGTGGATATATGTTTAGTATTGATATTGCTTCATTGTCTATGGTGCCCTTTAGGAAGATATAATTTCTTTCTTTGTTTCTTTTAATTAGGTCTATCTTTGCTTTTCCTTGGTCTGAGATCAGAATTGCTACCCCTGCTTTTTTTTTGTTCACCTGAAGCATAATAGATTCTGTTCCAGCCTTTTACCTTCACCCTGTATGTGTCTCTATGCTTTAGATGTGTTTCTTGTATATAACATATTGTTGGATTCTGGCTTTTAATCCAGTCTGATATCTGCTTCTGCTTTATGGGAGAGTTCATTCCACTCACATTCACAGTTAAAATAACTAATTCTGTATTTCCTGCCATCTTATTTACCCTAGCTTATGCTTTTCTCTTTCCTATCCCCTTTCCCTCCTCCCTACTATTTTGCTTTTGATAACTACTTCCCTCACACAATCCTTTCCCTTTAGAACCCCACCCCCTTTTTTACACCTTTCCCTTAATTCTTCTGTTTTCCCTTCTATGAGTCTATTCCCTTTCTTTTCTCCCTTTCCCTCCTGTTTCCTTATAAGATAGAACAAGTTTCTTTTTGATACCCAATATATCTATTATTCCCTCAGAGCCAAATCTGATGAGATGGAAATTAACACAATTCTCATTCCCCTCCCTTTTTCCTCCTCAATCATTATAGGTTTTCTTTGCCTCTACATGTTATGTAATTTCCCTTATTTTACCTCCTTTTCCTCTTCTTCCAGTGTTATCCCTTTTCTACCTCTAATTTCTTTTTCAGATTATCATATCATAATAATCATAAAATCACAATAATCATAATGTAATAATAAAATCATAAAATCAACCCTCATTCTATAAGTATGTATAACATAAATATAGTTCTCAAGAGTTTTTTTTTCCTGTTACCTTTTTATGTTTCTTTTGTGTTCTGTGTTTGTAGATGAAATTTTTTGTTCAGTTCTGGTCTTTTCAGTAGAAATAAGTGAAATTCTCCTATATCTTTTTTTTTTAATTAAAGCTTTTTATTTGTATAACATATGTATGGGTAGTTCCCCAACATTGATCTTTACAAAGCTTTCCATTACAAATTTTAGCCCCAGTCTCCTCCCCTCCCCTAGATGGCAGGAAGTCCACTACATGTTAATAATGTTGAAATGCTTGAGAAGTTATGCAAGAAAAATCCTATCTACAAGAAAAAAAAAAAAAAGAATCAGAGAAAGGCAACACAACGCAAGCAAATGTGAATAGAGATCATGAAAATGTTACGTTGTGGTCCATAATTCATTTCCCTCTCTCTGGGTGTATATGATTTTCTTCAGTGAACAATTGGAACTGGTTTGAGACAATTCTTTGTTGCAGAGAGCCATGTCCATCAGAATTGATCATCATGTAATACTGTTGTTGCTGTGTATGATGATCTCCTGGTTCTGCTCGCTTCACTCAGCATCAGTTCATGCAAGTCCCTCCAGGCCTCTCTGAAATCGTCCTGTTGGTCGTTTCTTACAGAGCAATAATATTCCATAACATTCATATACCATAATTTATTCAGCCACTCTCCAATTGATGGGCATCCCTTCAGTTTCCAGTTTCTAGCCATATAAAAAGGACTGCCACAAACATTCTTGCACAGGTGGGTCCCTTTCCCTCCTCTAAGATCTCTTTGGGATATAAGCCCAATAGAAACACTGCTGGGTCAAAGGGTATGCACAGTTTGACAACTTTTTGAGCATAGCTCCAAATTGCTCTCCAGAATGGTTGGATCCGTTCACAGTTCCACCAACAATGTATTAGTGTCCCAGTTTTCCCACATCCCCTCCAACATTAATCGTTATCTTTTCCTGTCATTTTAGCCAATCTGACAGGTGTGTAGTGGTACCAGAGCTTCAATCTTAAAGAGAAAAAACATTGCAAATACTCAGAAAGATGCTGTTTGAATATCAAGGAACTGGTTGTTGTCCTTTGTTCTCTAAGAGGACCAAAGTGACATCGATGTGTTAGAGTTGAATTATAGTGTGTCTAACTGTGGCTGATCAGACCAATATGAGATCAGAATGCTCTGCCATGGGTCGAATACAAATAGTCCCTATGAACATTTGGGGTGGCTTCTTTATCTTTGCATATCTCAAGTTTCTTCTGAGCTAATTTAATTCTGTTTTGCTCACAGCACCTTCTCTGATGAGGGGACACCATGCTGGGCAGTCCTATCCCAGTGTCTTGCATGTCATGCAATCAACTCTAAAGTTCTTAAGAAGGAGATCTTGAGAATGTCCTTGTATTGTTTTCTTTTGACCACCTTGTTAGTACTTGCCCTACATGAGTTCTCCATAAAAAAATCTTTATGACAAGCATTCAAAAATATGGCCAGATAGGATAGAATCACAGGACAAACTAGACAATAACTATAGCAATTTAGTGTTTGATAAACCCAAAGACCCCAGCTTCTGGGATAAGTACTCATTATTTGACAAAAACTGCTGGGAAAATTGGAAACTAGTGTGGACGAAATTAGGGCTTGACCCATACCTAACACCACATACCAAGATAAGCTCTAAATGGGTTCATGATCTGGATATAAAGAGTGATATTATAAGTAAATTAGAGGAATATAGCATAGTTTACCTCTCAGACCTGTGGAGATGGAATAAATTTATGTCCAAAGAAGAAATGGAACTTTTAATTGAACACCAGATAGATAACTTGACTATATTAAGTTAAAAAGTTTTTGTGCAAACAAAACCAATGCAGTCAAGATTAGGAGGGAAGCAATAAATTGGGAAATCATCTTTACATTTAAGGGTTCTGATAAAGGTCTCATCTCTAAAATATATAGAGAATTATCTCATATTTATAAGAACTCAAGCCATTCTCCAATCAATAAATGGTCAAAGGATATAAACAGACAATTTTCAGATGATGAAATTAAAACTATTTCTAGTCATATGAAAAGGTGCTCCAAATCACTATTGATCAAAGAAATGCAAATTAAGACAACTCTGAGGTACCACTACACACCTGTCAGATTGGCTAAAATGACAGGAAAAGATAATGACGAATGCTGGAGGGGATGTGGGAAAACTGGGACACTGATACATTATTGGTGGAACTGTGCATGGATCCAACCATTCTGGAGAGCAATTTGGAACTATGCTCAAAAAGTTACCAAACTGTGCATACCCTTTGACCCAGCAGTGTTTCTATTGGGCTTATATCCCAAAGAAATCTTAAAGGAGGGAAAGGGCCCCACATGTGCAAGAATGTTTGTGGCAGCCCTTTTTGTAGTGACTAGAAACTGGAAACTGAATGGATGCCCATCAATTGGAGACTGGCTGAACAAATTATGTATATGAATGTAATGGAATATTGTTCTGTAAGAAACGACCAGCAGGATGATTTCAGAGAGGCCTGAGAGACTTGCATGAACTGATGCTGAGTGAAATGAGCAGAACCAGGAGATCATTATACATGGCAACAAGACTATATGATGATCAATTCTAATGGACATGTTCTCTTCAACAATGAAATGTTCCAAACCACTTCCAATTGTTCAGTGAAGAAAGCCATATACACCCAGAGAGAGGGATGTGAAATGTGGACCACAACATAACATTTTCATGCTTTCTGTTGATGTTTGCTTGCATTGTTTCCTTTCTTTGATTTTTCTTTCTTGTAGATACGATTTTTCTTGCACAAAAATGATGTCTGGAAATATGTATACATATCTTCGATTTGTCAAGTATTTTAACATAATTAACATGTAGTGGATATCCTGCCATCTAAAGGAGGGGTGGGGAGTAGGGGGGAAAAATTTGTAACAGAAAGCTTTGTAAGGGTTAATGTTGAAGAATTACCCATACATATGTTTTGCAAATAAAAAGTTTTAATAAAAAAAAAGTGGCCATCTCATTGCTGCACTTTCTGCAGTAGAATTTGAATGCTTGGCAGTTTAGTTGGAGAAAGGATCTCAGTGTCTAGCATCTTATCCTGCCAGGTGAGCTTCAAAATCTTAAGAAAATTCAAATGGAAGTGATTCAGTTTCTTGGCATAGCTCTGGTATACTGTCCAGGTTTTATAGGCATAGAAAAATAATTGTGTTGATACACAATAGCTTTGTAGACCTTCAATTTGGTAGTCAATCTAATGTCTCCTCTTCCACACTTTTTTTTGAAGCCTCCCAAACGCTGAGCTAGCTCTGGAAATGCATGTGTTAATCTCATTATCAATGTGGACATCCCTGGAAAGTATACTTTGTACACTTAGAAAGAAGTATTCAAAGAAGTTTGAATATCAAGGAATTGGTTGTTGTCCTTTGTTGTTCTTTTTTTTTTTAATTAAAGCTTTTTATTTGCAAAACATATGCATGCAAAGCTTTCTGTTACAAATTTTTCCCTTCTTTCCCCCATGCCCTCCCCAGATGGCCAGAAGTCTAATACATGTTAATTATGTTAAAATACTTGACAAATTGAATATATGTATACATATTTATACAGTTATCTTGCTGCACAAGAAAAATTGGATCTACAAGAAAAAAAAAACCTGAGAAGGAAAACATAATGCAAGCAAACATCAACAGAAAGTGTGAAAATGCTATGTTGTGGTCCACACAGATCCCACAGGCCTCTCCCCCTGGTGTATATGGCTTCTTCATCACTGACCAACTGGAACTGGTTTCAAACATCTCATTGTTGAAGAGAACATGTCCATTAGAATTGATCATCATATAGTCTTGTTGCCCTGTATAATGATCTCCTGGTTCTGCTCATTTCACTCAGCATCAGTTCATGCAAGTCCCTCCAGGCCTCTCTGAAATCATCTTGCTGGTCATTTCTTATAGAGCAATAATATTCCATGGTTGTCCTTTGTTCTTGAAGAGAACCAAAGTGACAATATTATGTTAGAGTAACTGTCCCCTAGACAGGTAAGAGAACTTATCCATAGCATTAAAAACTTTACCATTAGCTACAACTAATGATTCTACATATGGGAAGTGTGGTTCTGGCTGATGGAGGTCCTATATTTTTTTGGTGTTAATTGTTAGGTCAAAATTAGCACGAGCAGCAGAGAATCAATCCATATTTTGTTGCATCTCAGACAATTCCATGGTGTAATGGTTAGAATCTGGACTCAAACCAGAGAATGGAGTTCAGATCTCAGTGGAACCTTGGTATGCAATTAACCAAGGAACTATTGTCAGGATCACAAAAGACCTGGTGGCTTCAATTTAAATGAGAGGAAATATTGAAATATGACATTCCAAAAGACAAGAAATAGAGGGTTGTAACCAAGAATAAATCACCTTATAATGCTGAGAATAATTCTTCAGGGGGAAAAATTGGTCTTGAATGAAATAAGAAGACATTCAAGAATTCCTGATGAAAAGACAAGAGATGATTAGGAACTCTGAAATACAGAGTGAAGAAGAAAACCTATTTGTGAAATTGGAGAGGGCTATATAATTATACAATGCTAACATTCTAGTAGAAGAAACAACTGTTTCTTCAGAACCCTAATGTCTTCAAAGAGCATTGGGGGAGTTAACTTAAAAATAAAACAAAACAGCAAAGTCCTGGGAATGGATTGGTTTTGTTCTAAGGGTTTTAAGAGGGGAAAGAAGAAGAGTAGAAGGTATATTTGTTCAAGAAGAAGGAAGGAGTAGAACTTGCTACTTCTCATAATGAGTAAGGGAAGGTTATCAGATGAGCTTCACTTTTATCTGAAATGGAAAAAAGTGTCAAAAAACAGACACACTCACAAATACAAAGCAGTTTGGTGTAGAACAACATCAAATTCAACAGGGAAACAAAAGGAGACTAAGGAGATGAAGTTTAAGAGGGAGGGAATAATCACAAACAAAACAAATTTCTTAATTCTGAAAAGGAGTTGGATAAAAAGGAAAAAAAATAAAAGAACTGAAATTTCAAATAATGTCCATCAATTGGGGAATGGCTGAATACATCATGATATATAAAAATAATGGAATACATTGTGTCATAAAATGAACCTAGGAAGTATGAGTAAGTGAACAGAACCAAGAGAACAGTTTATACAATTACAACATGGTAATGGAAAACAACTCTGAACTCTGATCAAAGCAATTCCTAACCGTGTCTCCAGAGGACCTATAATAAAACATGTTATCTACCTCTTGATAGCAAGGCCAAATTTAGAAAGTCACATATGCTTTTGGATATTTTCACTGAGTGGATTCATTTCGTTTTGACTATGCTTATCTGCTTTGAATTTTTTTTCAATGATTTATTTTTAATTGGTGATTAGCAATAGTGATAGAAAAAAAAGAAGACCATCGAAACATTGTAAGCCTTTATTCTGGTTTACTTCATCCTTCCAAACTTCCCTATTACTGTCTAGAGCACTACCATTCTAGGGGCAACCTAGCTATCATCTTTTGACTTCTCACTATCTCCCACCTCTCCCCCTTCCTATATCTAATAGTTGCCAAGGCCTATTGATTCTACTTTTATAACATCTCTTTAATATGCACCATTTTTTTCTTTTTTAAAAGTGCTTTAAATAAAAAAAATTAATAATAATTTTTAATTTTCAAACTACATGCAGATAGTTTTCTACATTCACTCTTGCAAAAACCTGCGTTCCAAGTTTTTCTCCTTCTTCTCTCCCCACCTCCTTCCCCTAGACAGCAAATAATCCAATATATATTAAACATATTATGCCTCCTTTCTATTCTGACACTGCCACCACTCTGATGAAGGCCTTCATCACTATTGCTATAGCTTGTTGATTGGTTGATCTACTAAGAGTCTTTCCTGATTCCAGTTATTATTTCTTATTCCTCCATGCAATCAACAAAGTGATTTTCTGAAAGTGCAAGTTCAACCATGTCAATCACCATACTCAGTAAATTCCAATGGCTCCATTTCACCTCCAGGGTCAAATGAAAACCCCTTATTTGGCACACAAGGCCCTTTATAACCTAGCACCCTCTTACCTTTCCAGTTTTTTGTACACTTTACATTCCCCTTCAATTCCCCATCAATTCAGTGATGCAGGCCTCCTTGATGTATGAACAAGATTCTCCATCTCTTGGTTCCAGGCATTTTCTCTTTCAGTTCCCAGCCCTTGAACTTCTTTTCCTCCTCATTTCCTGGTTTCCTAAAAATCCCAACTAAAATCTCATCTTTCACAGGAAGCCTTTAGCAATCCTTAATTCGAGTGCATTAATTATTTCCTATTTAACCTGAATATAGATTATGTATGCATATTTGTTTACCTGTTGCCTTTCCACATTATACTGTGAACTCCTTGAGGGAAGAAGCTGCTTTTCCCCCTCCCTTTTTTGTATCCCCAGCACTTAACACAGTGCATGGCACATAATAAGCAGCTAACTGATTCATAGTATCTCATGGGCACAACAGCAGGTAAACTCAGAACATTTTTCAGGAAATAATGTAGTACTATTTGGTTAGAACGTAGAATACATTAAGGGGAGGTATATGAGATAATACAAACATGGGAAATGGGAAATTGGAATTTTTACTTGTTGAGATCTTGAAGTCCCCTCTTTAGGAAGTGGGGATCTTTTGAGGAAAAGGTCCAGGAATTCTGATGAAATTTTTCTTACTATTGTCTGAAAGTCATTCTCTACAAAACCAAATTGTTAAGATCACTGAATGTCTGGATACTAAATAGACCTTATTTAGCAGATGTAGTTTTTACTAAAACTAAATTGTCTACAGCATATTTAGGATTTGAAATATGTTGGTGGAACTCATAATACATAATACTGATAGTTGTAAGAATATGGGATATTCTTATCTCAGATAAAGAGATATTGGGGAAATTTGGGAGCAAAAATTTGGGACATTAAGCCTATGTAATAGACTTGAATGTGGCTAATTGGCCCAAGATTATTTGATGTGAACTTTTTTAGAAAGGGCAAACACTCCATGGAAATGAAAATGGGGAGCCATGGTGGCAGAGATCAGACAGGACTCTCTGTAACCTCCTCTAACCTCCCCTCAAACCAACAAAATATGAAGCCTCTAGACTGATTCTGAAGCAAAAAAATCCACAATATCCGGAGAACAACACGATTCTAGAAGAAGATACTCTGGAAGAACCTCAAAACAGGTCTGTTTTAATGGGGCAGGGGGTGGCCTACTGAACCCAGACTGCAGCACAGGGAGACCGGGGCAGGGAGCTGGAGCAGGGAGCTGGAACAGGAGTCAGAACAGGAGTGGGAGCGTTGTGCTTTTCACACACCTGGGAGTCTTCTGCGAGCCTCTTGGAACAATTTGTCCTGATTGTGGGCAGGTGGTTTGGAGGGTCTGCCTTTTGAGGGGCATAGATTGTGAACCACTGAACCCCTGATGAGCATCGTAACTAGCTGCCATTACACAGCACCTTAAAGCAATCAATCAAACAACAGGTCTGATAAGCACCAGAAATAATTCAATCAGAGGAGCTGCCCAGCCCTGACATAATTCAATCAGCAGAACTGCCCAGTTCTTGAAATAACTCAATCAGCAGAACTGCCCCAGGGCAAATTAAAGCAGCTGTCCCACCTTTGCCCTAAACAGACCTCACACCTTTAAAAAAAATGAATAAAAAACCAAAAAGAGCTCTCACCATAGACAACTTTTATGGAGAGAGGGAAGAACAGACCTCAAATCCTGAGGCCCCTAAAGGTAAAGCAACTCCAGAAAAAGCCCCAAAGAGAGACATAAATTGGTCTCCATGTCACAAGGCTTTCTTTGAAGATTGCATAAAAAATCTTAAAAGAGAGTTAGAAGAAACATGGGGAAATGAAATGAGATCACTGCAAAATAAAATAGAAAAAATGGAAAAAGAATGCAATGAACAAAAAAATGTAATTGGTCAATTGCAAAAGGAACTAAAAACAGTAACTGAAGAAAATAAGACATTAAAAATTAGAATTGAACAATTGGAAATGAATGACTCATCAAGACTTCAAGAATCAGTCAAACAAAAACAAAAAAATGAAAAGATAGAGAAAAACATGAAATATCTCCTAGGAAAAACAACTGACCTGGAAAATAGATCTAGGAGAGACAATCTAAGGATTATAGGGCTTCCTGAAAGTCATGATGAAAAAAAGAATCTAGACACTATCTCCCAGGAAATCATAAAAAGAAAAATGCCCTGATATTTTAGACCCAGAAGGCAAAATACTCCTTGAAACAATCCACCCATCACCTCCTGAAAGAAACCCAAAAATTAAGTCCCCCAGAAATATCGTGGCTAAATTCCAGAACTATCATACCAAGGAAAAGATATTACAAGAAGCCAGAAAGAAACAATTTAAATATCGGGGAGCTACAATTAGGATCACACAGGACCTAGCAGCTTCTACTTTGAAGGATCGAAGGGCCTGGAATCAGATATTCTGAAGGGCAAAGGAACTTGGATTACAGCCAAGAATAAGTTACCCAGCTAGAATGAGCATTATCTCCCAGGGAAGAAGATGGTTATTCAATGATATAGGAGAATTTCACCTATTTCTACTGAAAAGACCAGAACTGAACAAAAAATTTGATCTACAAACACAGAACACAAGAGAAACATAAAAAGGTAACAAGAAAAAATAACTCTTGAGAACTATATTTATGTTATAGATACTTATAGAATGAGGGTTGATTTTATGAATCGATTATTACATTATGATT
>JAJPUD010007085.1:0-12264 GCA_023553655.1 Myrmecobius fasciatus
GGAGGAGTGGCAGGGTAGTATTTCCCTCTAAAGGTAAGACTAATTTGGAATCAAGGAGCTGCTACTCTGTTTTAAAAAAATAACAGCTGATCCTTGGCTCTTCTTCTCTTGAGCCTATTGTTCTGATACATGTTAGTGAGTGTATGTTTGTGTACACTGAGAAATGATTCATTGGGACCTATACTCTATTCCAATTAATATTAATCAGTTTGCTGTGATTCCATAGGGGTAATATAAATTCTGTATATTAGGCCCCACAGCTGTGAATTGTAGATGTAAGTTCACTTCTTTAATCATAGGAAGCTAACCAGAGGTCCTTGACCCTTGTTTTTCCTGGTCATGGTGACCAATCCCAAAGCAGTGAAGATGACTCAATTACATATAAAGTCCTCCAACTTATTTTTGTACCTTTGGATCACCCTCTCTCTCATCCAACATGACTACATGACCATCTTATGACCACTTGGTCATCAAGGTTGACTCTTGCCTTTCCATCTTAAGTTCTGGCCCTTGAAGCAAGGTCTATTAACTAATGAGAATTTATATTTTGTGTAGCTATTTTAGGGGGTTCAGTTTGAAATCTAATATCAAACCTTATAAAAATAAGGCCCTGGAAGAAGGGGACATTTCAGATCATGGAGTATATCTGAAATCCACTTAATTGGAGGGATCTGTAGACTCTCTAATGAAATGCCATTAACTCAGAGATCTGCCAACATGGTTTTTCTTGCAGATTAGGCAATTATATCCACAAAATGCACAAAGATGTAATGCATGTACAATACTTCAGATGGGAAGAGAAGGAGAATATGTGATCAAAACACCTATTTCACATAGTTGTAAAATGACAAGTGTTGATAAATAATTATGATACTAAGAGGTTCCTAACACATTTGAGAAATTAAATGATTTGTAACTTTTGATTGAGTCTACCCTACCATGAGAAGATCAATTAGAAATAAACTCATGTCTTTAGGAGTCATTTTTTGATGAAAACAAAATCCTATTATAAAACACAGAAGCTAGATGGACCTTAGCACCTAAGTAATCCAATCTCTTGTTCAATTTAAAAATATTTCTTATGGTCATTATTTACCTTTTAACTGGACATCTCTAGTGATGGGAAAGCTCATCACTTCAATTAGAAGTAGATGTCATTTTGGATAACCTTTATTAGGGAATTCTTTTGTACATTTGAATCAATGTTTGGCTCCCTCTAACTTCTGTTCATTAATTTTGGTTCTATTCTCTGGCCAAGCAGAATAAATTTAGTCCTTTTTCTACATGACAATAATAGCTAGTATTTGAACAGTACTTTAAGGCAACATACCTTACAAATATTATCTCATTATATCCTTACAACTATCTTGGGAAGTAGATGCTATTATTTTCTTTTTATATATTTTTTTATTAAAACTTTTTATTTGCAAAACATATGTATGGGTAATTCTTCAACATTAATCCTTACAAAGCTTTCTGTTACAAATTTTTCCACCCCTCCCCTAGATGGCAGGAAATCCACTACATGTTAATTATGTTAAAATACTTGACAAATCAAATATATGAATACATATTCCCACACATCATTGTTGTGCAAGAAAAATCGTATCTACAAGAAAATTAATGAGAGAAAGGAAACACAATGCAAGCAAACATCAATAGAGAGCATGGAAATGTTATGTTGTGGTCCACATTTCACATCCCTCTCTCTAGGTGTATATAGCTTTCTTCAGTGAACAATTGGAAGTGGTTTGAAACATTTCATTGTTGAAGAGAGCCATGCCCATCAGAATTGATCATCATATAGTATTGTTGTTGCCGTGTATAATGATCTCCTGGATCTGCTCATTTCATTCAGGTGCTATTATTTTCTATATTTCATAGATGAGGAAACTAAGGCTAAGGTTAAGTGAATTGCTCAGAGTCATACAACTAATATCATAGGAAGGATTTGAATTCAAATCTTACAGATTCCAAATTCTTCTTCTAGCAACTGCACCACCATGCTGCATATTTTTGTAAACTATTACCATATTACATCTAAATATTGTTCAGACAAAACATTCATAATCCCTCAACTGATTTCTATAAGGCATGTCTGCTGTCAAATTGTCAAGTTTTGTAGATGTTATCTATATGGTATCTCTCACATCTTCCATTCACACAACTACCATTCTAATTCAGGTTTTTTTATTAAAGCTTTTTATTTGCAAAATATATGCATAAGTAATTTTTCAACATTGACCCTTGCAAAGCTTTCTGTTACAAATTTTTCCCTTCTATTCCCACCCCCTCCCCTAGATGGCAGGAAGTCTAATACATGTTAATATGTTAAAATATTTGACAGATCGAATATTTGTATATATATTTATATAGTTATCTTGCTGTATAGGGAAAAAAAAACCTGAGAAGGAAAACATAATGTAAGCAAACATCAATAAAGAGTGTGAAAATGCTATGTTGTGTCCAGATTCAGATCCCACAGGTCTCTCCCTGGGTGTGTATGGCTTTCTTCATCACTGAACAACTGGAACTAGTTTGAAACATTTCATTGTTGAAGAGAACCATGTCCATCAGAATTGATCATCAGATAGTATTGTTGTTGCCGTGTACAATGATCTCCTGGTTCTGCTGATTTCACTCAGTATCAGTTCATGAAAGTCTCTCCAGGCCTCTCTGAAATCATCTTGTTGTTTGTTTCTTACAGAACAATAATATTCCATAACATTCATATACCATAATTTATTCAGCCATTCTCCAATTGATGGGCATCCATTCAGTTTCCAGTTTCTAGCCACTACAAAAAGGGCTGCCACAAACATTCTTGCACATGTGGGGCCCTTTCCCTCCTTTAAGATCTCTTTGGGATATAAGCCCAATAGAAACACTCCAGGATCAAAGGGTATATGCACAGTTTGATAACTTTTTGAGCATAGTTCCAAATTGCTCTCCAGAATGGTTGGATCCGTTCACAGTTCCACCAACAATGCATCAGTGTCCCAGTTTTCCCACATCTCCTCCAACATTCATCATTATCTTTTCCTGTCATTTTAGCCAATCTGATAGGTGTGTAGTGGTACCTCAGAGTTGATTTAATTTGCATTTCTCTGATCAATAGTGATTTGGAGCACCTTTTCATATGACTAGAAATAGTTTTAATTTCATCATCTGAAAATTGTTCATATCCTTTGACCATTTATCAATTGGATAGTGGCTTGAATTCTTATAAATATGAGACAATTCTCTATATATTTTAGAAATGAGGTCTTTATCAGAACCCTTAAATGTAAAGATGATTTCCCAATTTATTGCTTCCCTCCTAATCTTGTCTGCATTAGTTTTGTTTGTACAAAAACTTTTTAACTTAATATAATCAAAATTATCTATCTGGTGTTCAATTAAAACTTCCAGTTCTTCTTTGGACACAAATTCCTTCCTTCTCCACAGGTCTGAGAGGTAAACTATCCTATGTTCCTCTAATTTGCTTATAATATCACTCTATCTAATATAATATAATATCACTCTATCTAAATTATGAACCCATTTAGATCTTATCTTGGTATGTGGTGTTAGGTGTGGGTGAAGCCCTAATTTCTTCCATACTAGTTTAATTTTCCCAGCAATTTTTGTGGAATAGTGAGTACTTATCCCAAAAGCTGGGGTCTTTGGGTTTATCAAATACTAGACTATTAAAGTTATTGCCTAGTTTGTTCCGTGATCCTATCCTATTCCACTCATCTACTGCTCTATTTCTTAGCAAGTACCAAATGGCTTTGATGACCGCTGCTTTATAATATAATTTTAGATCTGGTACAGCAAGGCCACCTTCATCAGCCTTTTTTTTTATTAATTCCCTTGAAATTCTTGACCTTTTATTCTTCCAAATGAATTTTGCTACTATTCTTTCTAGATCTGTAAAATAATTTCTTGGCAGTTTGATTGGTATGGCATTAAATAAGTATATTAGTTTGGGTAGTATTGTCATTTTTATTATGTTCGCTCTGCCTACCCATGAGCACTTGATGTTTTTCCAACTGATTAGATCTGACTTTATTTGTGTGGAAAGTGTTTTGTAGTTTAGTTTGTATAGTTCCTGACTTTTCCTTGGCAGATAGATTCCCAAATATTTTATTCTATTGACAGTTATTTTGAATGGAATTTCATTTTGTATCTCTTGCTGCTGAACTTTGTTGGTAATATATAAAAATGCTGATGATTTATGTGGATTTATTTTGTATCCTGCAACTTTGCTAAAGTTGTGACTTTTTTCTAGCAGTTTTTTAGTTGCGTCTCTAGGGTTCTCTAAGTATACCATCATGTCTGCTGCAAAGAGTGATAATTTGGTTTCCTCATTACCTACTCTAATTCCTTTTATCTCTTTTTCTTCTCTTATTGCTAAAGCTAACATTTCTTTTTTTTTTTAATAATAAAGCTTTTTATTTGCAAAACATATGAGTGACTTTTCAACATTGACCTTTGCAAAAAAAACTTTTTTTTTTCCCAAGCTTTTCCTTTCCCTCCCCCCTCCCCCCACCCCTAGATGACAGGTAATCTAATACATGCTAGATAGGATAAATTATATGACAAGTACAATACATGTATACATATCTATACAGTTATCTTACTGCACAAGAAACATCAGATCTAGAAAAAGAAGAAGAAAAAAAAACAACCTAAGAAGGAAAACAGAATGCATGGAAATATTCACAGAAAGTGTTAAAATACTGTGTTGTGGTTCACTCTCAGTTCCCACAGGCCTCTCTCTGGATGTATATGACTATCTTCATCGCAGAACAACTGGTTTGAATCACATCATTGTTGAAGAGAACCATGTCCATCAAAATTGATCATCGTATAGTCCTGTTGCTGTGTATAATGTTCTCCTGGTTCTGCTGATTTCACTCAGCATCAGTTCATGCAAGTCTCTCCAATCCTCTCTGAAATCCTCCTGTTGGTCATTTCTTACAGAACAATAATATTCCATAACATTCATATACCATAATTTATTCAGCCATTCTCCAATTGATGGGCATCTTTTCAATTTCCAGTTTCTTGCCACTACAAAAAGGGCTGCCACAAACATTTTTGCACATGTGGGTCCCTTTCCCTCCTTAAAAATCTCTTTGGGATATAGGCCCAGTAGAAACACTGCTGGGTCAAAGGGTATGCACTGTTTGATAACTCTTTGAGCATAGCTCCAAATTGCTCTCCAGAATGGTTGGATCCGTTCACAGTTCCACCAACAATGTATCAGTGTCCCAGTTTTCCCACATCCCCTCCAACAGCTATCATTATCATTTCCTGTCATTTTAGCCAATCTGACAGGTGTGTAGTGGTATCTCAGAGTTGTCTTAATTTGCATTTCTCTGATCAATAGTGACTTGGAGCACCTTTTCATGTGACTGGAAATAGTTTCGATTTCTTCGTCTGAAAATTGTCTGTTCATATCTTTTGACCATTTGTCTATTGGAGAATGGCTTGAATTCTTATATATTTGAGTCAATTCTCTATATATTTTAGAAATGAGGCCTTTATCAGAACCTTTGGATGTAAAAATATTTTCCCAGTTTACTGCTACCCTTCTAATCTTATCTGCATTCATTTTGTTTGTACAAAAACTTTTCAACTTGATATAATCAAACTTATCTATTTTGTGATTAATGATGACCTCTAGTTCTTCTTTGGTCACAAATTCCTTCCCCCTCCACAGGTCTGAGAGGTAAACCATCCTACATTGTTCTAATTTGTTTATAATATCATTCTTTATGCCTAGATCATGAATCCATTTTGACCTTATCTTGGTATATGGTGTTAGGTGTGGGTCAATGCCTAATTTCTTCCAGACTAGTTTCCAATTATCCCAGCAGTTTTTGTCAAATAGTGAGTTTTTATCCCAAAAACTGGGGTCTTTGGGTTTATCGAACACTAGATTACAATTGTCATTGAGTATTTTGTTCTGTGAACCTAACCTATTCCACTGATCCACTACTCTATTTCTTATCCAGTACCAAATGGTTTTGGTGACCACTGTAAAGCTAACATTTCTAATACAATATTAAATAGTAATGGTGACAGTGGGCAGCCTTGTTCCACTCCTAATCTTATTTGAATGGGTCTAGTTTGTCCCCATTACATATGATGCTTGTTTATGGTTTTAAATAGATGCTACTGATCATTTTAAGGAAAAGGCCATTTATTCCTATACTCTCTAGTGTTTTTAATAGGAATGGGTGTTGGATTTTGTCAAATGCTTTTTCTGCATCTATTGAGATAATACCTCCAGCCTTTCACTTCTCCAATCTACTTTCCATACAAATACCAAAGCACAGGTTTAACTAATCCACTTTCATATCAGAAAGTTGCATTGGGTTCTTAATTTTAGGATCAAATGCAAACTCCTCTATTTCCCAGTCCTTTCCTTCTTTTCCCTCTACACTATTTCCTTTGTCAATTTGATTAGCTCCCAAAGATTCAATTATCATCAAATTATGATTCTCAAATCCACTTAGCCAGACCTAATCACTATAGTGACTCCAAGTCTCCCATCTGTAACTATCTATTGGATGTCTCAAACTTGATGACTCATAGACATCTTAAACTCAACATCTCCAAAACTTAGTTCATCATCTTTCTTCCTAAACTCTCCCCTTTTTCTAATTTCCTGATTTGCCTTGGGGGTCCTCCCAGTAATCCAGACTTTCCACTTAGGTGTTCTTGGCTCATCATTATCTTTCCCTCTCTCTGTCTCTCTTTCTGTGTGTATGTGTGTGTCTCTCTCTGTCTCTCTCTTTCTATCTCTCTGTGTCTCTCTCCTCTCTCCCTCTTTCTCCTCCTCCCTCCTTGCTGTTTCTCAAACAAGACACTCCATATCTCTACTTTGGACATTTTCTCTGGTTTTCTCCTGTTTGTAGAATGTTCTCCATTCTTATCTTGTTGCCTGGCTTGCTTGGCAATTTATCCTGTCTGAAATTACAATTTATCCCGTCACTAATTTGTACATGGTTGTTTGCATGCTTTCTCCCTTTTTAGATCTGTGGGATCAAGGGCTATTTCTGCCTTTCTTCATATTTGTACCATTTAGCACAGCATATAGCACAGTGTTAAATAAATCTTCAGCAACTGCCTATTTTTAAGGTGTGTTGTAGATCACTCTCTCTTGCATTCTTTGTTCCTTTTCAACCAACTTATTGCTGTTCCCAGTACACAACATTTCATCTTCTATCTCCATGCCTTTGTAAAAGCTACCCTCCCTGTTTGGAATGCATTCTCTTCTCCCCACTGCCTGGAGCATCTTTGATTTCTAATATAGCACAACTCAAGGGTCACCTTTTGGAGAAAGTCTAGCTGAACCTTCCCAATTATTTGTGCCACTCCCTAATCACATTGCATTGATTTTTTATTTATCTTTTTAGGTACCTCACGATTTCGCCAATAAACTTGTCCAAGAAAGAGATCTTTTTTCCTTTGTATTCCCTAGCACAGTACCTGGCTAATAGTAGATACTTACTAAAGGTTACTTGAATTGAATGAGCAGACTTCAGCCTCTTTATAATTTTCTTATTTTCCCTAGTCCTTAATAAGAACTGCACACTGCATTCTATATTCCTTTTTTCTGGATACCTTTTTTCTCTTGTTATGTATCCCAAGGCAAAATAAACATTCTTTTGGAGGTCAAATCTCATGGCTTAGTCAATATTGAATTTCTACTCTATCAATTTCACCTGATTTGCTGTTGATTCATATCCCACTTAGTCATATTTCTGCAATTTTTACTTAAATAGATTTCTTGGTCCAGGGATCTCAATTCTTAGGGTTCTTTATTCATTTGGGTGGTTTGTGAAAGACCAATGGCCTCAGTAAATAGATCTCAATTTACCAGTAGGTCCTACACATGTTAAGTATTCAGTGTAGGTTATTGATAATGGTAATGCATATATAACACTATTATTATAATCTGCTCATTTTAAGCTTAAGAGTAATATAATGGAAAAAACCTTATATATAAAAACTTTATTCCCATTTGTGAAAATATTTATTTTCAGTCCTGGAGAAAGAGATAATGCTAGAGAAAAGGAAAATAGTTTAGAGTAGATTAACAATGCAGCCAATGAATTGGTTGGCATATTGAAGTGCAAGTGAAGTTTTGTTTTTAAAATTAAAAAAATCTGAATAGTTGTTATTAAAAATAAGATTATTGATAACTTCTTTTACAATCATTTTCTGATATGTCAGACTTGTTTGTGTTAACAAAAAATAGTTAAGCAAAAACAGTTAATAAAATAATTTTCTAGTCAGATATGTACCTTTCTGTCCTTGTTGGCACCCATCTCTTTGCAGAGAGGAGACAAGAAGATATTTTCTTGAACCAAGACTAGTCACCATAGATACTCAGGGTTTGGCTTCCTTGTAATATTCTTTTCATTTACTTTGCTGAAAATATTGCATATATTGTCCTCTTGCTTGTGTTCAAACTAGCCATCCCATGTTTCTCTGATTTACTCATATTTTCCATTTCTAATTGTACAATGCTATTCCATTTCATTCTAAAATAGTTATTTAAAAATTTTAAAATCCATTCACTGATCAATATGTTTTAAAAATACTGACTCCTTGAAACATTTGGGCACTTTCCTATTTTTAGGAGAGATATGCAAAATCCCCAGTGCCCACAAGATGGTGATAAATTCATACTCTTTTCTATCCAGTTTTCCCTCAGTCATAGAAGATGAAAGAGGTCATCAAAGTCCCTAAGTCTCATTTTACAGATGAGAATTTTCAGGCCTAGTGAAGCTGTGATTAGTTCACCTAATTAAATAAATAAGTGGAGGACTCCAAATGCAGCTCCCATCCCACTGTACCATATGCGGTCTACTTATGTAGAGAGAATAATTAAAGTTTCTGAACTGACTCGTCCCTACTAGTGGGAAACAAAGGAAAATGTATGTTAAAATGGAAGAGTTGGATAGAGTATGGGGGGTTGGATTTGTATCCTGCCTCTGACACTAAAAGTCACTTTTTAGTTTTAGTCCCTTCCTGTGTAAAATGAAGATAATGATATTTGGACTACTTGGAAGAAATCACTTTTCATAGGTTAAAGTGCTATAAAAATGTAGGTTGTCATCCCTATTTCTGCACTGTAGTTGCCATGATAAAAGAATCTGTAGACTGGAAGTATAGGGGCTGATTTGCAGATACTTATAAATCTTGGAGAAATAATTTGTCCTATGTGGAAGAAAGGTCATGAGCACACTACAATGGAAAACTAATCAATTTGGAGTTTGAAGACCTAGGTTTGAACATTGGCTCTGCTATTTACAAATTGTGCCTCAGGTCAATTAAGGTTTCTGAATGTCAGTTTTCTAAAATGATGTAGAAGGTTGAACTAAAATTTTAGAGGGATCTTCCAGGTCCAAATTACACGAGCCTATGATTAATTGATGATATTCTTCCTAATAGGTCAGAGGAATGTCCTTCATCTGCAAAATGGAGGCTAATTCCATTAAGAAAAATCTCACTCATTTAGATTAATTAAAGGAGAAAGAGTGGGAAGAGTTTTTTGAACCAGTGAAAGGCCTGAGTGATCGAATAGTTTTAAAGAAATGCAATTTTAGGCTTTAGTTTAAATCCAATCTTTTAAATACAAACTTTTCTATTCAGAGTCTTCCCTCAGTCAGAGTATTAAGTAGATAGAAGAGATCTAATAATATATTTATCTGAAGTAAAAAAAAATAATGGAGAAGGCTAAAATCTTTCCAAACACCATTTTCCCTTTAAAATTAAAGTGTCCTTTTAATAAATGAAAGAATGAAAACGCATTTTCATGTGCATTCAACAATCTTAACTCTGCCAATGGCTTACTTAACAACCCCCCTTTTTCACAGGTATGACAAAAGTAATATTTTGTTTAATAAATGATTGATAGCAAATGGATGATCTTTGAATTAATACTTCTCCCCCTCCTCATAGTACTATCTCTTTTGACTTTTCAGTAAGAAAGAATATAGCATATTGGAAAAAAGGGTGGCATAAGGGTTTCAGTGCTTATTCAAACACTTAAAAATTACTTACTTTCCCTGAGCCTCAGTTCCTTCTTCTGTAAAATGGGTAAAATAAATACTTATATTACCTACCTCTCAGGCTAGTTTTGAGAAAAGTAAACCTTTGGCTCTGTAAAAATATGAGTCATTATGTCTGGGAAAAAGCCCCAATGACACAGCTGCTATTAGCTGGCAGGACAAATTCATTCTTCCAATCAACTTGATCATAGTGATTTCAATCAGCATCTTTTTAAACACACTTCATAACAGAAAGCCTAGCCAAATGCTCCTTTTGCTAGTTATGGTTTTGCAGTAATGGTTGGCTCTGAACCAAGACAACAACATGAAGAAATCCAGTTTATAAAATAACTATTGTTTAACTCAAGGAAAATTTCCACTATACCCTATTGAATCAAAGAACACCTTCAACTGATGGTTAGTGGCAAGGGTGGTATTTGTGGCCAGAAGACCTGGGATGAAATCATAGCTCTCTTATTTGCTTCCTTTTTGATCTTAGCAGGTTACTATTTCGGGGGACCTAAGTTTCCTCAGAGGGGAATTACCTCCAATTTAATTTCCAGTCCTAAGTCATACAGTCCTATGTAGTTCATTGACTTTTAGAGTAAAGGAGGACTTTAAAAGCCCAAACTGTTATTTTATACTTCAGAAAACTGAGGAGGGTGCAATTTGATGCTGTGGTGATTTGGAGGCAGAGACGTGAATTTGAACCTTTTTTTTTTTTTTTAGTTCATATTACTACTGTGACTTTATTCAAATTACCTGTCTTATCTGGGTCTTGGTTTCATCTGTTAATTGAGAAAATTAGACTAAATAGACTTGAAGGTCTATTTAGATTTAATAGTCTCTGATCTATATCATAGAGTATAGGTTGTTTATTGGTTTAATAAAGAAAGTGCATTACACTCTTCATCATAATTTTAAAGTTTTTTCTTTTTATTCAAAAAGTTTTCAGAATGGCCAGAATATGTTTAATTATGCATATCAGACTGAACGTCTCTTTGTTTTGTTGATGACTAGCATTTTAGTTGCCTTTGTGGAAAACTGTCCCTCAGTTCAGCAACCGGGGACCCAAGTATCTCTTTCCTTACTTTCTAGTCAAAGATAAGTATTTATTTGCTTTGAATCCCTGATCATAACCCAGTTGTTACAGTGAGTCTCCAAAACACCTGGATAGATTTGGCTTTGATTCACTCTTATAAAGACCTGTCAGTTCCATTTTGACATCAGGATTATTATACTGACAGTGACTTCCCAGATCTCCACCTGAGTAATTTTATCCCTTATGAAGAGGATGAGAAAAGATGAAGATAGATCTGGAAGCTTCAAAATAAGCTATTAGATAAATAAATAAGATCCTTTAGGAAATGTGACCTATCTATGCATCACTAAGAGAGGAGAAATACTAGCATCTAAGGGATAGCTTGTAAATCATTTCCAAGTCCTGTGTTGCTGTAGCAAGAGAAGAGTATGTTCCAGATGTGGAATAAAAGGAGAATGACATCGTATGTGACAACTTGGAAACAGAAGATGGCTTCTCAAGTTATAGCCAAAGTAGCCTTGAAAATAGAATGCATGAAATGGAAGTAAAGTAAGAGAAGACAGTAGTAAGGTGGATTGTGGAAACAGAATATGGAGGGCCTTAAATATTAGGTTTTAAGGAGTTTTATCCTTCTGACAAAAGGAAGCCATCAGAGATTATTGAGCAGTGGAATGAAATCACTAGTTCAATGCACTAGGAGATATTCAGTGATAAAGCACAGATAGATTTTATCTCTAAAGGAGAGCCATCAGGGACCCTTGTGTAGCACAGCAATGAGCCTTTGGGGATCCTGGATGCCTGGAAAGCTCACCCTATGTGTCTGGACTAGTATTCTCCCACTTTGTATATATTCCTTGAGAATGCCTTGTATAATGAGGTATACTAGAGAGTGCTGAAAGTCTGAGATACAGAATGTGCTGAAGGGCTAAGCAGTGATGTCCTGTCTTGTCAAATCAAGACAGTTTTGAAAGTAATATGTTGAATTTATTATGTACTTTAGAAAAGCAAACTCTAATAGAAATGTGCAGTTGCATATATAATCCTCTTTTTTCAGTTCTACTTTGTATATGAAAAGGTTCTCTTTTTTGTTTATTAAATTCAGAAAAAAAATAAGTAGTTGCTACTACTACTACTACTACTACTACTACTACTACTACTACTACTACT
>JAJPUD010007085.1:12274-24236 GCA_023553655.1 Myrmecobius fasciatus
CTACTACTACTACTACTACTACTACTACTACTACTACTACTACTACTACTTCTACTTCTACTACTACTATGTTCTGCTCAGGCTGGATCTTTGTATAAGTTTGGGAGGTGATGATGTTTTTGTTCTTAGATTTGTCCACATATTTGTTTATAGCCAAGATTTCTTGAATTGGCTCAACAGATCCATCATGACAGCTATAATTATTATATATATATATATATGTAGATATCTATTTATGGTATAACCATATATTACTATGAACTTGATTCCTTCTTTCTTTTTTTCTGGAGTCTTATAGGGAATAATGTTCTAGAGTTCCTTAAGATGAAGGAAAAATCAATATGATACACTGGAAATTATGCTTTGAAGTCAAAGTATTTGGGTTGAAATTCTGCCCATGACACTTATAGGGATTTGGCCTTGGCAAATTACTTAACATTTTCTGTGACTCAGTTTTCTCATGTGTAAAATGAATGGTTTGGACTCAGTGATCTCCAAGATTCCTTAACTCTAGATTTATAGACTTTTTATCTAAGTAAGAAAAAGCACACTGATTAGCTAGTGGGGGTTAACATAGCTCTTTTATGTAAGATTTGGCTGATATTGGCCCATGCTAGCTTTAAAGAAAATTAGGTTGATATACTCGTGTGTGTGTGTGTTTATTATTTCTCTGTCTACCTCCTTCCTCTTGGTCTACCTCCCTTCCTCTCTGTCTCTGTCTCTATCAGTTTATCTTTTATAAGACTGGTTTTCCTCAACTCATCCAGTCTGTAAAAGCAGGAGTTACTCATGAACTCATTCCCATTTTTGATTCTCATGAGATTTTTGACCTGTTTCATTTCTGATTTAGACCTGTTCTTCCCTCTACAGACAACCTGGGTATTCCCCTACAGCAGAAGTGTCACCATATTGATTCTGAATTTAGTATAGACAATCTGTCAACATAGCCTATTACATTTTAGAACTCCCTGCTAATTAGGATTAGACTTGTACTACCATTACTGGCAAGCCTAAATAGTCGAAGGATTTCTTAATTTGAAAAACATTTAAAATACAGAGATAAACTAATTATTGGAATGGGAGTTAAAAGCAGTTGTAGAATAGTTTCTAAACTTCATTTTTACTTTCTTTCTCTTTTGCCTTTTGTTTTTCTATCTTGGTCTTTCTTTTATCTCCTCTTAAGGAATTTTGTCATGTATCACTAGTTTCTGATCATGAGACTTTTGGGGCAGCTTTCCTTTTCAAACTTTGACTGATGCTAAGCCAGTGCATCAGTCAAAGAAGCAGTGTGGGCTACTGAATAGGATATTGAGAAGAGTTAGGTTCAAATTCTTGCTCATTTACTTACCAGCTGTGTGACTATGGGTCATTTCATCTCTCTGTGCTTTAGTTCCCTTCTCTATAAAACAAGGGGGTTGAACTCAACTGTGTCTCCGCTCACTTATTGCTCTATATCTAGTGTTTTAGGAACATTTTGGAATAGCAAATTCAAAGGCTTTCTCCTAATGAGCATGGTATTCTTGGCACTAGAGCACTGGAAAAGTATAGAGGTCCTCTAGAAAGGCCCCTTATGTAATAATGAGTAACAAATTTAACAAATGCTTATTAAGTGCCTATTATGTATTAAGACAGTGCAAGAAGACATTCAAAGACATGTATGACTAGAAGAAAAGATAGGCCAGTTATTTAGTGAGGGCAAGGGATAACAAATGAATAACTTGCTGGTATCAGCCAAATATTAAAAAAAATTAAAGGAAGGTCTTTGGCAGATTGGATAGATTTCCTATGGAGGATTCTTGGGAAAATCTGCCAAGAAATGAGAATGAGAAGGTGTTGCAATCAATACTGATGGAGAGATTGCCCATGTTGATAGTTGGATCCATTGAAATATTCAAAAAGATAGGACTGCAAAATGGAGGGCATTTGTAGTAAGATACAGTGTTCTTATCTTTATGAATAACTTCTTGGTAACATGAGACGTCCCTGTCACCAGAGAAAGAGGCTTTTACTGCCACGAGAAAACCCTAAAAATGACTGTAGCATAGGATTTCACTAAATGCTAATATTAAATAATAAAGGCAGTCTTCAAAGTTAAAAGACTTCAAAATAAATGTTGAACATGTTTCATGGAAGAAGACTGTCATGGGAAATGCCAGAGCAATACTCAAAAAACTGCCCTAGGCATTGCAAGATAGAAAATCTAACCAGTAGCAAATAGAGGAGACATATTATGGTCTTTGTTTCTGTGAAATGAAAGGATTCAATTTTGAGAGAAAGGAAAGGGTCATATGGTAAATTCATAGTATGGCAAATAATTACTGTAGTTTTAAATATTTGATAATGTGTAACAGAATATGAGGCATATAGTAAGGGAAGGGAAAGAAAGGGAAGGGGAAGGAATACAAATATATACAGTATGTGTTTGTTATTGATAATCGTGATTTGGTTTATGTGAGATGCTTAGGTAAGAGAAAGAAAATCTAACTGATAAATTCTTAGACATTTTTATCTCCTTTACATCTTTGGCAGTGAAGCCTATAGGACCTCTTACAGAATAACATTTTAAAAAAATAATAGGTTTTTATTTTCAAAATATGTACAAAGATAGTTTTCAACATTCACCCTTGCAAAACCCTGGGTTTCAAATTTTTCTCCCTCTCTTCTCCTCATTCCCTCCCCTAGATAACAAGAAACCCAATATATGTTAAGAATAATATTTTAAATAATTTAAAGAAATGTTAAGTTTTAATTAGAAACTAATGAAAATAAAGATATATTTTTGTACAAAGATGCATTTTTGTACATGGATTCCATGAAGTCTACCCATGGTCTCTTTGGCAGAAGGTATCTGAGGATTCCAGGTTAAAAATCTCTTGTTTAGATCTTTTGAGAGAAATCATTTTAGAATTCAATTCTATTTTAGGGAAATCAGGAACAGATACTGGGAAAGGACCAGTGTCCTGGGAAGGAACATCAGATTGAAACAAGTTCTTTACATTCTTCCCTAGTAAGCTCATTTGTTTATCAATTCATGTTTTATTCACTTATTGGTTCTTATGTTGAAGGATCATCTAATGAAGTTCTGATTCCTCATCCTAAAAAGGAACTGACCCTCCCCCCCAGTCCTCAAAACCCAGGTGAAGGGCATTATAGTAAAGAAATACACATCTATAAAGGCTAATTAGGATATAAAAGAAACATATGATGATAAAGGAGCCCTAATTAATTTAAGGGAAAAACTAGTCTTTAAATTAATGGATCAACAAATATTTTTATAAACACTTAATATATATGTCAGGAACTGTGTTGGACGTTGGTGACAAAGAATGAAACAATCTTTCAAAAGGAACTTATATTTTAACAGTGCAAGTCTTTAATTTGCCTATTTAAATATTTTGTATATACAAAATTTTAGTTAGCAAACATTTATTAAGTTCCTACTGTGCTAGTCATTGTGTTATGAATTATCAGTTCCAGTTCCAAACATTTGAAAGAGATTATAATAACAAAAACTAACATTTATATAGAGTCTATTATGTGCCAGGCACTGTAGTAAGTGCTTTACAAATGTTATCTCACTTTGCCCTCACAACAATCCTGAGAGGCAGTTGCTATTATTATCTCCATTTTGTAGTGGAAGAAACTGAGGTGGAGAAAAGTTAAATGACTTGACCAAGATTATGCAGCCAGTAAGTGTCTGAGTCTGGGTTTGAACTTCAGTCTTTCTGACTCCTGGTCCAGTGTTCTATCCACTGATATTTGATACAGTGGGATTTCATCACTTCTTCCTCTTTTAAATAGGAATAATTCTTGGATTCGTATATATTTCTGGTAAACAAAAGGTGGGAGGTGCGAGATTATGAATGACTGAGGTATAAAGAATTATGGACAAGTAGTTCTGATGGAAACTGGAGCAAAGATGAGGTGTTTGGGTGGCATTTCACCATTGTATTTATTTAGTTGTTTTAGATTGAAATAAGTTCTTTACATTTCTTCCCTAGTAAGCTCATTTGTTTATTAATTCATGCTTTAATCACTTATTTGTTCTTGTCTTGAAGGATCCTCTACTGAAGTTCTGATTCTTTATTCTGATAAGGAATTGTCCCTGAGTCCTCAAAACCTGAGCCAGAAAAAGGCAAGTTGTGGTTTGTTCATCCGAGCTGGAAAGTTCTTGAGTATCATCTTGGCAATAAGCCTTGGACAACATGCATTATCCAAAATCCAGCCTCATTAAATGTGGACAGGTTCACTTCCAGAGCTATAAATCATCAGATGATAAGTTTTTTTGGGCATTACAGCTCATAAAACTAAATACTGAGGTATGGAGAGGTTGCGAATGCTTTTTTGGGAGGCAGTGACCAAATCAATGAAATTTGGGCTTTTTTTTGAAACATTAAGTATGTTTGAAGATTTTTTTGAAGTTGTAAATTAATTTCCATCTATGTGCTGGCAATAAGTAACCTGCCTTTAATTTGCATTCTCTCTTAGATATTCTGTTGCTCTTAAATTCATCAATGCCCAAACTATTCTGTCATAGCTACTTAGACTTCATCTGCTACATCTCTCTAGGGGTAAGCTAGTAGGGTTTGATTTCAAGATGAGGGTGAAATCAAATCAAATGTTAGGAGGCAGGGTAGCAAGATTTTGCAGGCAGGTGCTTGAACTTGACCCTTCTCTCTGATTTGTTTGTTGGCTTCATTTATACTTGCAATAATTTATCTACCTCTAGTTTTTTTAATGAGATCTATTGCATCCTTCCCATCTACTAGTATTAAATAGATTTGTATCTCCACCTGACACTGTTGGTGTACATTCTTTTGAGTTAAAGATCTTTAACGTCCCTTCTAGTTCTTTTTAAAAATTTAATATTTTATTTTTTATTTTCCCTAATTATACATAAATCAGTTTTAACATTTGTTTTTAAAACTTTGAGTTCCAGATTTTCTTCCTTTCTCCACCCCCTCCTCCAATTGAGAAGGCACATGTGAAGTAATGCAAAACATTTCCATAAAAATCTTGTTGTGAAAAAAAGCATAGATATTTTTCCTCTTCCCTCCAAAAAAGACCTAAAAAAAGTAGAGGAGGTGGAGCCAAAATGATGGAGTAAATGTTGGAACTTGCCTGAGCTCTCCTCCCAACTCCAAATATCTTTAAGTAATGACCTTAAACAAATTTTAGAGCATCAGAACCCACAAAAATAGAGTGAAACTGTTTTCCAGCCAGACAAGGTAAGAAGGTAAGCAGGAAAGGCTTGTTGCACCATGGAAGGAGTGCAGCACAGTCCAGCACAGGCTGAGACAGTACAGCCCCAGCCTCAGAAAACCAGGAACAGGACTTGAGACCCTTTGAATCAGTGGCAGCATCTTAGCTCCCAGGAGGTCAGCAGCAAAGGTGTGTCACACTAGGATAAGAGATACCAGGAGAGGTCAAGTAAGCCAGGATGGTCTGTAGGATGTGGCTAGTCCCAGGGCCTTCTGGTCTCAGCTCCTGAGCCATCTTCACGAGTCTGAATGGAGGTGGAGGTGGTAATTTGATTTGCTTTGGGATGTGCTGCTTGCTTCCTACCTCTCCTTTAGGTGCCTTGCTGCATCAATGAGGCTGATATGCCTGACTATAGGTAAGAGTTGGTCAGCAGGTGGTAGGGATGTCTGGTCCCTTCTCAATAGACATTGCTTTCCTGGATGATGGCTAGAGTGGGAGGAGCTAGGTTGGAAGCAAAGCTAATGGTCTGAGGGGTGTTGATATCATGGGACTCTTGGTCTTATCTATCTTAGTGTCAGTTGGTGCTGGTTGGTGGATGTATATATATACTGATGAATAAATTCAGTGGGCTACCCATACAACTACATGTCATAGCCTGGACAGTAAACATCCATCAACCATATATTTTTTTTCTTGTGTGGATCACTAGGCCAAGGTTGGCTTTTTTTTAGCTTTTTACTCCAGGAGTGTAATTAAAATCTTTTCTTTGATTTGGGTTCCATGGAAAATTTCTATGAGAATTTTCAGCCTTTCTAGGTGTATTCCTAGTTATCTCATAAAGAAAAAGGTAGGAGAGCTAAGCTATTGAGGTGGGGAAAAGCATCTCTGGATAATTTCCATGAGGAGGGTACCATATTCTCTCTTATTCTGAATTTATCTGCCAACAATCGCTAAAAGCAGATAGAATTTCTGGGTTGTTTCTCTAGGCTAGCATTATACAATTTCATCGAGTTAGTTGTCTTCATTTTTAAAATAAAATGTTTTTACTTTTTATATATTTTAAAAATCAGTTTGTTTCTCCCACTACTCCCTCTCCTCCTTGAAAAAGTTAAAATTAAAAAACACATAAAATATCAGTGATTCAGTTTATATCTGCATAGTCAAGCAAAATAATTTCTAATATTAGCTATATCCAAAAATATGTCTTTCTTCATGCATCGCAGGTTCATCATCTCTATTCTAGGAGCTAAATAATGTTTCATCTTCATTCTTTTGAATTCTTGATGTACCATTGTATTTATCAGGATTCTAAAGTTTTTCAAAGTTGTTTTTCTCTATAATGTTGTTAAATTATCCTCTTAGTTCTACTCATTTCACTCCATATCAGTTAATAAACATCTTCCTAGTTTCCTTTAAAATTGTCTATTCTGTTATTTCATAAGTATAATAATATTACATTATATTTATGTATCATTATTTGTTTAGCTATTCTGTAATAAGAAGATAGTCTATTACTTTTCATTTTGAAGCCAAAATTAATGGAGCCCTGATATATGTACATATATATGTACATACATATAGCTGGATCAAGAATTTTGTAACTTTCTGAGTATAGGTTTTGTTGTTTAGTCATTTTAGTTTTAAAATGTCCAACTGTGACCCCATTTGAGGTTTTCTTAGCAAAGATACTGAAGTGGTTTGCCCTTTCTTTCTCTAGTTCATTTTACAGATGAGAAAATAGAATTAAGGGGCAGCTAGGTGGCGCAGTGGATAGAGCACCAGCCCTGAAGTCAGGACGACCTGGGTTCAAATCTGGTCTCAGACACTTAACATTCCCTAGCTGTGTGACCCTGGGCAAGTCACTTAACCTCAATTGCCTCAGCAAAAAGCAAAAAAAAAAGAAAAAAAAAAAAAAAAAGAAAATAGAATTAAGTGACTTGCCCAGAGTCACACAATTAGCAAGTATCTGATAGTGGATTTAAAACCTGGTCTTCCTGACTGTAGGTCTAGCACTTTTTCCTCTCTGTCTGTGTCTCTCTCTGTCTGTGTCTGTGTTTGTGTCTCTGTCTGTCTCTGTCTGTCTGTCTGTCTCTCTCCTCTCTCTCTCACACACAGACATAAACAATAAAACAAAAAAAAAGGTGCTTAACAAATTTTCATTGATTGATGTGAATTGATGAAAGATGTACCCACATCAATGAAATTACAGGTTTTTTGAAAAGTGAAGGACACCTCCCCATATACCAAATTAAATAGAGGTAGTTATAGGTGGTAACAGATGATAAAGCCCTAGGCATAACATCAGGGAGATCTGAGTAAAATTTAGTCTTAAATACTTACTAGATGTATGATCTTGGATAAGTCACAACCTCTGTTTGCTTCATTTTCTTGAATAATAAAATGGGTATATTTCCCAGAGTTGTAATCAGAATCAAATGAGAAAAATTTTGTAAAGGACTTAGCATAATACCTGGCACAGATTAAATGATATATAAATGCTAGCTATTAAAATTAAAAGAAATGTGCTTATATATGCATACACGGTCTTTCGTATTTTTTTCTATGTATGCTGCAAATTTATATTCCATTGTTTCCTTAGAGCTTTTTATATAAAAATCTCCTTTCATGGTTTTCTTTGAGGCTTCTGTAATTTGATGTGTTGAAATAGGACACATTTATATGTTTTTTAAAATTTCATTTATTAATTCATTTATTGATTCTGGAAGGTTCTTGGAACTTTTCATCTGTAATGTATTGGAACATTCATGGAAGAGAAACTGGAAGAAGTGCTCTGAGGAACTTCTATAGCCTCCTCAAATTAGAACATTAGCAAGATACTTTAATTAGATCAACTAATTATCTTCTTGAATGAGTTGGGAGTCTAAAAGGAGTAGAGGTGAGGATGATGTAAGCTTGGCAATAATAAACCCTTGAAATAGTGAAGTGCCAGTGGAAACAATGACTTCTAATTAAAATCTGTGCTTTAGGCAACATATGTGGAAGAAAGCCTTGGACTTGAACTCTATTTGCTTCCAAAGTTCATGATTCATTGTTTGAAATTCTATTATGCTTGTTAGTAAAATGAATCAACACATGCCTATACATTCATTTGTTTTTGCTAAAAGAGCAGCAAGGTAAGGTGGGCAGAAAAATGTCCCAGAAGACATGAGCTTAGTGGTTACCATGTCGTAACACTGAAGACGCCTACAGGAAAAGGTGGGCATGACTTCATGAATCATCTGCCTGAAGGGGCTTTAATCACTAGAATGAAAAGTTTGACTGATATCTGTCATAATCTACTAGTTGTTCAGTAATATCTGACTCTTCATCATCACATTTGGGATTTTCTTGGCAAAAATATTGGAGTAATTTTCAATTTCCTTCTCCAGTCCATTTTACAAATGAGCAAACTAAGGCAAATAGGGTTAAGTGAGTTGCCCAGGATCTCACAGTTAAATGTGTAAGGTGGTATTTGAATTAAAGTCTTCCTGAGTCCAGAGTTAGCATTGTAGTCACTCTGCCACCTAGTTGCTCAAGGATACTTTGTGCAAAGAAATAGTAATTTATAGCTATGACAAAAAAAACCTAGGCGAAAAAGATCATGAAGGAAAATTAAGTAAGTTGCAAAGAATTTTCCCTTCATTCTAGAAACACAAAGACCACACGGTGGTTTCAAAGTTGGGCCTTTGTATAATATGATCAGACACAGCTAAACTTTCAGTCCTCAGATATTTTAAGCAGCCTTGTTTTACAGCAACCATTCTGGGTTATAGATGGTTTCTGTTAAATTACTTATCAATTAAAAAAATTCTATGTAAATTATCTTTGCAGATGACTGATTTTTTTACCCAGAAGCTGCCAAGAATATGTGTTAATAAATTCAAATGTATCCTAATTTTTCTTTAAAAAAAGGATTAGGCCAATTGCGTACAGCTGAGCATAAACACACGTATTCATGCACAAAGATACAGACACACATACACAAACCCAGCCTAATGCAGTTAAATTATGGTTACTCCTTGTCTGACCACCTACCCTGTTACTTTTGTGGTTCAGAAGTATTGCTGTTTGAACTTCTGACTTTGATTTTCACCATGTCCTTTTTGTGAGTATTGGTTCTAATCCTACTTTGCCCCTTCCTCATACACCTACTCCTGCTTTTGGTTCTTTCAATTCTGTGATCAGTCTACCTGGTTGCTAATCGTAGTTTGTTCATAACCACAATTATGTTTCACCACCTGTAGGAACTCTGCCCCATTATTTTTATTGGTTTGGGTATAGTCAGTACCATGGACAGGTCCCAATCTTGGTCTTATAGCTGAGGTGGAAGGAGAGGAAGGTCAGCCAGAGGAATAGTGCAGAAAAGTTCATTGAGTATTTTTCAAATCCAGCCTCTGATATTTACTAGCTCTGTGAGCTTAATTCATTAATTAATCATGTAATTCATTAAGAACATTTTACTATGCTCCTATTCTGTGCAATGGAATTTTACTAGATTTTTGAGATAAAACAAAAAATGAAGTAGTTTTCCTCAAGGATCTTATGTTCTTCTGGAGTATACGATGCCAACACAGAGAAACATATCTAATATAGTTCTCTAGAAAATGTCATTCCTACCAGGTTTGGGGAATCAAAGATACTTTATCTGTTTCAGGAGAGTGTGTGTGAACAAGCAATCAAGGGACATGAGTTACATATCACCAACTCTGGGGCCGACCTGCACAATGGATTTATGGCATTAACTGAAGATTCATCATTCTTATAGCAAAGCAGATCTACAGGAATCAGAATTTTGTGATGAGCAAATTCTTGAAGACAGTATTTCTGTGACAAACAGCAAGGGTGACATGGATATCAAGACACAATACCTTTTTTTGGACATCTAAGTTACTGATCCTGTTTCCCTAGAGTGAGCAACATGGTGGTTACAAGACTTACTGTGCTTAACTGGCAACCCTCCATTTTCCATGGGGGAGGGGAAAGGGAAGAACTTGGTAGTGGTTTGGAGGAGATTCTGAAAGGTTTTTTTATGGTTAGAGATATAATTAGAGGAATTCCCTTATCAATTTGAAAAGATTACAATGTGGTAAGCCTTTGTTTGGGATTTTGAGTCTCTTTTTTGTTTTTGTTTTAATTCTTCTTTTGTATTATGAGCTTAACAATTAGCAAACATGAACAATTCATTATAAAAAAAGAGGAGTATTTATGAAATTGGAAACTTTTGAAATACATAGTTTGTTTTTTAAGTGCACATTAAATTCAAACTGGTAATGACAAAATTGATCCATTTTAGTCTCCTTGAAAGTTTTATTTTCTTCTATGTGCTTTAAAATGTTTTGTTAATGTTATTTTATTCATTCATATCATTAGTCATTAACATAACCTCCATATTCTGCTTCCATAATGGGAGAAATTCCTCCTTTGTAATAAATATAGTCAAATGAAACAAATCAATAAGTTGATCTCTAGTTCATCTTCTCTCACTCTATGTTTCAACACATGCCTTGATAAGTGCAATAGTCTGTTGATAGGTCTTCCAAATCTTTCCCTACTCCAATCCTTCATCCATTCAGCCACTAAAGTGAATTTTCTAAAATGCAGGTCCAATCATGTAATGCCCCTCCCTTCTGCCCAATAAACTCCAGTGATTTCTTATAGCCTCCAGGAGCAAATACAAAATGCTCTGTTTGGCATTCAAAGTCTTTTATAACCTTGCCTTTTCCTATCTTTCCACCTTACTCACCTTACTCACCAACACATACTTTTTAATCTAGTTATTGTTATATTCAGCTTCTTGGCTGTTACATGAACAAAACCTTTTCTTGCTTTACTCCAGGCCTTCTGTCTAGCTATTCCCCATGCCTGGAATTCTTTCATTACTCTTCTCTGTCTACATCCCTGGTTTTCTTTAAAAATTTCAATTAAACTTCACCTTCTGTAGGAAGCTTGTCCCAACACCTTTTAATTTTATACCTTTCTTCTCTCTAATATCTCCCATTTATCCTGTATATAGCTTACTTTGTGTATATTTGTTTGCATGCTGTCTTCCCTATTAGATTGTATGCCATGATGCCTCTTTTTGAATCCCCAGTAGTTAGCAAAATATCTTGGTGCATAATAGGAGCTTAACAAAAGTTTATTGATAGATGGACTAATTCAAGTGACTATAAGCTCCAAACAGGTTGTTCTTGAATGGACTACTGGAGATGGTCAATTCATTCTGATTCAGATCAGGCCATTGAGTCCAGAAGGTTCTGGAGGAAAAAGTGAAGCTGGTAATCTTTCACAGCCATCCTTCAAATCCAGTTCACTTGCATGTCATGGCATTACCTCCTTGATGTCATGGTTGTCTTCAAGAACGAAGGACAAAAATAGCAGGAACATAACTGTAACATTGAGTTATTACTAAAAATATTAGTCCTATATATTAATCCTATAATATTGTCCTATATAAAACCCTGATCTCAAGTCTTATCTTTGTCTGCTTTTCCTAAACTGACTTCAGCTTAATGATCAAAATTCATTTCATTTTGATCACTAATACAATCTTTATCTTTGTGAGCACACATCTGACTGCCTAGTTCTTCCAGGTATGTACTAATTATTTAAAGTATGTATGAGTTTAAAGATGTGATTTCTCTTCTTTTGTTTTATATTCCTCATCTGTAAGATGAGGAGCTTGGACTAATTTTTACTGTTTCCTATAGCACTAAATGTATATATATATATATATATATATATATATATATATATATATATA
>JAJPUD010007085.1:24246-34807 GCA_023553655.1 Myrmecobius fasciatus
TAGGTATAGATGATGTAGCCTAGAATTATTGTTACATATTAACAATGTATTTTCTGACTATCCTTTTTGTGTTTGTGTTTGTTTTTACCTTTGATAGACCCTTTTTTCAAGTAAAAAGTTTGTCTTAATTCTAATGTGCCTTCAATGATTTGTGAGAAGTGAGTTTGAGGTATTGTTTCTCTCAAATCTCAGAATAGTCAGGGAGAGGATTGGTTGAAGGAAATAAAGGCGTTTTGTCTGTAGAAAAGAGAAGAATAAATTTAGGGGACATATACAAACAATTCTCAAGTACCTAAAGGATTTTCATATGTAAGGGCAATTAGACTTGTTTGGCTTAGCTTCACAGAGTAATGGGTACATTGAAAAGAATACTCAACTTGGAATCCCAGGCCCTGAGTGTGAATTTTGATTTATATAATATTGAGAAATCACTCATCTTCTCTGGGCCCTTCTTTTTGTCATCTGCGAAATGTGAAGATTGAAGTATATATCCTCCAACGTCACTTTTAGCTCTACCTCTATGGTCTTATAAAATGTCAGAGTGATAAATTTAGTTGTATGCATATCAAAACTGGATAACGTTTCCTGTTGTCCCATAATGGAATGGGCTGCTTTGAGATGTAAAAGCTGAGTAGCAAAATGACCACTTGGGAATGTTGTAAAACTGTAGCATCAAACTCAAATAGAAATCGGGGCTTCTATATCACATGTAAAGAGCCCTCCAGAATATATATTGACTTAGAAAATCACATATTTAACAAAAAATACAATAAAACACAATTTTAATATTTCCTAATTATGTTTTAATCTCCTTGGGAGTGTTTTGACTTCTCTGTTGTAGAGAACGTTCCTATTCTTTTTAAAGTTTTTTTTCTGGTTATACATGTACATTCCTTTTTAAAAACATGTTTCCTTATGAATATTGTTGGGAGAAAAAAATCAGGACAAAAGGGAAAAACCATGACAGAGATTAAAAAAAAAGAAGAAAAAGAAAAAAAAGTGAACATAGCTTGTGTTGATTTATATTCAGTCTCCATAATTCTCTCTCTCAATGTGGATGACTTTTTCCACCCAAAGTTTATTGGGATTGCCTTGGATCACTAAACCTCTGAGAAGAACCAGTTTTTCATAGTTGATCATCACACAATCTTGCTGTTACTGTGTACAATGTATTCCTGGTTCCATTTGTTTCACTCAGCATTAGTTCATATAAATCCTTCCAGGCCTTTCTTTTTTATTTTTATTAAAGCTTTTTATTTGCAAAACATACGTATGGGTAATTTTTCAAAATTGACCCTTGCAAAGCTTTCTGTTACAAATTTTTCCCTCCTTCCCCCCATACCTCCCTTAGATGGCAGATAGTCTAATACATGTTAATTATGTTAAAATATATGACAAATCGAAAATATGTATACATATTTATAAAGTTATCTTGCTGTACAAGAAAAATCGTATCTACAAGAAAAAAAAACTTGAGAAGGAAAACAAAATGCAAGCAAACATCAACAGAGAGCATGAAAATGATATGGTGTGGTCCACATTCATATTCCTGATTCAATGCATTCTTTTTCCATTTTGCCAGATTTATTTTTCCCACATTCATATTCCACAGGTCTCTCCCTGGGTGTATATGGCTTTCTTCATCACTGAACAATTGTAACTGCTTTGAAACATTTCATTGTTGAAGAGAGCCATGTCCATCAGAATTGATCATCATATAGTCTTGTTGCTGGGTATAATGTTCTCCTGGTTCTGCTGATTTCACTCAGCATCAGTTCATGCAAGTCTCTCCAGGCCTCTCTGAAATCATCCTGCTGGTCGTTTCTTACAGAACAATAATATTCCATGGCATTCATATACCTTCTAGGCCTTTCTAAAACCAGCTTATTCATCATTTTAATAGAACAATAATATTTCATTACTTTTATCAGGACATCCTTATTCTAACAATGATCTGGTTGACCTATGAGGTCTATTTGAAAGAATCTGATAACTTATTTTGGAAATCAGATCACTGAGCGTGAAGAGAAAATGTAGGTCTGGAAATTCAGTAGGTAACACTTTTTCTAACTCAAGAGAGAGAGAGGTTTAAGAGTTTTCCTAAGTAGTAACAAGAAAATTATCACCAAGAGCTCAAAGACATAATTCTTTGCCTAGGGAATGTCTGGGTAAAGTTACAAGGAGTTCTTGAACAGGGTGTATGCCTTTCTTGGGAAGATGGGTTTCTTATAGGGAGTAGTTGGAGATAAAGTTAGAAAAAAGTTATTAGAAAAAAAGTTAGAAAAAGAAAAAAAGCAGTGGTTATATTGCCCTTTTCCCAGAACATCAGGTAGTTATTAAAAGGTCCACAGGATTTTCCTGAATGTTTGAGGAAGATTCATTCTGGCTTATAACTGTGTCAGGTGTCATTTCAGGAATTTCATTTTCTCAAGTATTTCATTCCATTTCAGATACACGTTGACATTGTTGCACCTCATTTCTCACCATTTCTTGAAACAATAACTCTCCCAAGATCCTGAGTTTCAAAATTTCACTCTCTAAATGTAATGCATTATTTGCTTTGGATATGGACCATTCTTAAAAATTTGGAGAACCCTTCTATAGGACTTGAAAGAGAGATAGGGTAGATCAGTTCTTAAAGTTTAATTTTAATTGGCAACTTTTCCCTCTCAGCGTCACTGAAGCTCGTCATTGATCCTGATGGTAGTGAAATAGGTTGTTATGGAAACAACTTATGTTCTGATCTCCATGGCAATACCTATGGGTAATCATACAAACAATAATAACAATCATCCCTTAAATTTCGGTTTGCCTCTTCTAAGAGCAGCTCCAAGTGTTGGTTAGCATTTTCTCTTTTGTCTCAGGGAGACTAATCACTTTGTATTTTGTGAATGTTAAGTACAGCTGGAAGTCAAATGGCTTTTTCATTGGTGTTGGGGAATGGAGAGAGGACTGGGATGGTGGTGGTTATAATCAAACAAGCAAACAATAGGATTTAGCTAGCTCCAGCTGTCCCTATATTCAGGCCACACAATAGAGTGTACTTTTTGACTTGTGTTCAGTTAATTGACAGCAAACCTTTTCTGGCTTGCCAGGAGAGACAGGAAGGTGGATAATGTCAATTTTGCAGCTGGTGTTTGCATAGCACTACAATTTTTTTTAGAGCCAGGATGTTCCATAAGTGAAAGCTCATTACTATCTCTCTTGTTTTTATTTAACAAAGGAAGCTTTCATTTAGCTTCACAAACCTCTCAGGTAAATGCTTGCCTTCAGGAACAAATGAGCATACTGCCCCTTCCTCCTTTTCTGTAAGACCTTTCTTGTTTATCCTTGTGAATTGGTTTTTATGAAAATGTGACATTAAATGAATCAGAATTATCAAAGGCAGATAACTTCTATTAGAACAGGACTAGGCAAAGTGCTGTTGGAGATTCTCAGATGGTTGGGTAGGGGTAGGGAACACAGAAGCTGCCCTGGGTTGAGAACCAGCTGGATTTTCCTGGGATGCTGGGCAGAGGCTATTTTTTGTGGTGGATATGTGTGTAGGAAAAATTCATGCCTATCTTTATGCTTTCCAAGGTCACAAAACTAAGTTCTACAGCCATCACCTGGATAAATTTCTCACACTTATGAGGTTTGCTGCTAAACTTAGAAATATTCATTTTAGAATTACTTTTTGATCATCTATACTCAAGGAAAGAAACAAAGCCGAAGAGGTGGCAACTCTCTGAGATGTGAGGTTCAGACTCAGGCTCACATTAACACATTACACATTAACAAGCAAATGTTTTCCCTATCATGAATAGGATAGCATTCTTGGGGTTAGAGATGGGAAATCATATTTTGCATTCTAACCCCCTTAGAAGTCTAAGGGAAAATAAGAAATGCCAACACATGCCAGAGGAGAAGAAAAAGCCATAGAAGAATATGTATTATGTTTAAAAGTATGTCAAGTGAGCAGCTCTTTCTGCTTAGTGGCTAATCTAAGTGAGGGCAAGCGATTTTTCCAAAGTCACACAGTTAGTAAGTAATTAAGCCAGGATTTTAATACGGTCATCTGGCACCAAATCAAGCACTTGTTCCCTTGTACCTCTAGCATTTCCTCTAAATTCTATGCTGAGATTATCTCTATTTTTTTTGCTCTTTTTTGATAAATTTAATCTAGGTCCTTAGGTTCAATCATTACCTCTTCAAATTTTTTTTTTGCTGAGGCAACTGAGGTTAAGTGACTTGCCCAGGATCATGCAGCTAGGAAGTATTGAGTGTCTGAGACCAAATTTGAACTCAGGTCCTCCTGGCTTCAGGGCTGGTGCTCTATCCACTGCTTCACCTAGCTGCCCCATACCTCTAATTTTCTTAGAGAATTTTGGATTTCTTCTTTGCCTCCATAATTCCTAACTTGTGTTTCTTGACTTATACTTTAGTCTTACCCATTCATTTCCCTGAGGAGGCTTATTAATTAAATATTAAATAAGATCATCTCTTTGAAGGTCAGAGGTACATAGTAATTTTCTTTGGTAATACTGAGGTCAATATTGAGTACACTGCATGCAAGACAAATAAGTTTATTATATGTATGAATGATTGCTTCTGCTTATGATACTTCATTTGTTTGAAATAGTCCTCCTTATCCCCATATCCTTAAATACTTCAGACATGTATCTCTGCTTCACAGTCATCTCCATCAAGTTGAGGGAAAGCCATTGAATACCCTAAGACTATAAATAAAGAACTCAGATGCTCTTGTTCACAGTGGCCTATCTAGGTAGCCCTGTGCATAGTGAACCTAATAGTTACACATTTCCACTTCTGGACATTTTGCTTTGGTGAGGTCCAAGTAGATGGTGGTTCAGGCAACCATACAGCAAATGATTCATTTGTGTAGCAATGATGCAGAAAGAAACATGTTTAAAAATGACTTATCTTCTCTGCTTCTGAGAGTAGTTCATTAATCTCTGACAGTGAAGTTCTTACTATTATAAATCATGAGATAACCAGCAAGAACATTTGCTGAATAACTGCTGGAGGAAAATATGGCAGACCTTAATGTAGTCCATTAGTCCATACCTTTATTTTTTCAAGAAAGGTTCCCAATACCCCTACATTCCAAAATTTCTTTCTCTTTGCCAATATTAATTCTCTTATCCTTGCTGCCAGATGCAACTGAAAACCTTGCCCTTGACTTAAAACCTTATCTACAGACCAGTGGTCTCTTTGTTTCCTTGACAACTGGTTAATAGCCAAGCTGGTCTTGTTGAAGTATCAAAGAGCCAACAATGTCAATCATTCTGGTCCTTCCTGACACCTGGTTCTTGACTCTTGATTGAATCGCCACCTGATGATTAGGATAATGATGAATACTCTTATCCATGGCATTTAATCCCTGTTTCATCTGAAACCTTGCTTTATTTACTGTTTCAGCTACAAACTAATATATTGCCAATTCTACCCACACTCTCCCTGTTCCCCAGCAGAAACATGTTATAGAGGAAAGGAGTGATAATTCTGGAGTCAAAAATCCTGAGATTAAACTATGACTCTATGACTTGTTATTTGTGGGGGGAGGGGATTGGATATTAGGAGAAATTTATATGATATAAAAACAAAAGATACCAATAAACTATTTTTTAAAAGGGTTGAGGTTCTAAAGAAGTTCTTAACTTTTTTATGCGTCATGCCCCTTTTTGGTAATCTGGTCAAGCTTGTGGATCCCTCAGAATAATAATATTTCCAAATATACAAAATAAAATACATAGGATTACAAAGGAGAAAAATTTGTACAACTTTGAACAAGTCTTTGAGCTCAATTTTCTTATCTGTAAAATGAAAGGATAAAACTAAATAATTCTTTCAGCTCCAGATCTATTATAATCATTAGACAAAGCTACTTGCTACCCAGGTTTTCATTTAGTAAATGTGAAATGGGAATAACAATAGCATCTCCTTGACAGAGTTATTGTGAAGATTAAAAGAGATAATATGCAAAATGTTTTTTTGCATATTCTCACAGTTTTTCCTTCCTTGTGATTAAAATAGAAAATCAAATTTCTGTGATCTAGATCAAACTTCATAGTTCTAGAGACGGAAAGACAATCAGAAGTTATCCAGTACAACACCACCATTTTCCTCCAATGAGAAAACTGAGGCATAGGAGAAATTAAACAAATTGACTCCTCCCAAGTTGATGTTATTAGATGAGATTTAAACCCAAGTCCCCTGGTTTCAGAGACAGTACTCTTTGCATTCTATCATGTTGCCTTCATGTGCTCTAACAATAAACTCATGCAATATACATTTTGCTTTATTGGTGTATTGATACATAATCATGCTACATTCACTAGCATCACTTTAATATTCCGATATAGAATTGTCCTGAAGCTTCACATCAAACTCCCTAGCCTGTAGTTTGCAGAATTTGCTGTTTTTAAAAGACTAGGCCTCCTTTCTCACTAAGGCTAGAAGTGCAAGAGGTAGATACTCATTGGCCTGATCCATCTGTAATTAGCATTTTGACCTTCTTTATTTTCTGACTTATCCTGATTGGCTCCTCCTTAGTAACCTGGGGGACCCTCCTACTCCTAGGAGCTAGCACACCATTTTAATGTCTATTTTATTGGTGACATGAGATCAGTTTATTGCATAGAAATTTCAGGTGGTAGGGATTACAGGATGACACTTTTACCTAGAATTTTTATTTTATTTGGAAAACAAGGACAACTTTTCTAATCTCCAGTCCAAACAGAATATTTACTATTCTCTATGACTTCTCTAAAATCACAGAAAGCAGCTCAGAAATCACATCCATGAAGTATGATTGCTTCTGAAATGACTTTCAGGACAATAGAAATCTGGTACAAGGTTCTTTCTGTCTGGGAAGGAATGATCCTGGTTATAAATATGGTCACAGTTCAGAAAAACTACTAACTATGCAGTGAATTTGTTCCTGGATCTCAGATAGCTCAATGTTCTTCTGCTCAATGTATACATTTTGCTAGCCAACACTAAAAAATATCTGACTTACCAATGCCTTTCTCATTTTGAAAGAATCAAATTAAAATATGTTATCTAGGAGAGAAGAAAACATCTACTTCATTACCCAAAGTCACTCAGGTTTTAGTTTATCACAAATGTACTTCAGTCTACGAATGGTCTTTCATGGGGCCTCTGGGAGAATTTAGCCTACAATTACTGATGGCTACACCAGAGTCCTTGATTGATGAAGGCCTCTTCATTAGATTAGAAGCATTATAAATATGAAATTATTTGAGTCATATTTTATCTAATACAGTTTAACCTTAACTGTCTGTTTGCAATTGAGGAGATTTGGGAAGAAGGGATATGTATTCAATTGTGGTAAAAGTTCTCATAAAATAAATTCAATATATATGATCATGTTACCAAATAGATTTAATTTCTCTTTGTAAAGTTTCATTTTACTTTTGCAGATAGATTTGTTGCCCAGTGACAATGACTGCACATTCAACAATAGTTTTTTGAACTCAGTGCATGTAGCAATGGGTTATGATAGATCCTGTGATGAATATTAGAAAGAGGATTTAGCTCCTCTCCTGGATGAGTTTGCAATCTTGTAGGACAGATAAATCAAATGTACAAATAAACATAATATTATTTACAAATAAGCATATTAAATTCCTCAATAAACATGTGATGAAAATGCTTCAGGACTTAGAAAAATTATTTTCATCCATGTAAAATCAGAGAAATGTTAGAGAAGGTAAGAGATTGGAGAATGGGCAACTTTTTAACAATAAGAAATGGTATGGAAGGGTACTTTAGGAAGAGGGAATGACATGGAAATATGGACTGTGTCCAGGGGAAATCTATCTCAGTTTAGCTAAACTATAAAAGTATGTATAGGGAATCAGTAGGATAACCTTGAATTCTATGCTAAAAAACCTCTCCTTATTTGCATTTTCAACCTTAACCTTTAATATTTTCCAGTTCCACTACCTGATATACTTCAAAGGTGATTTCCTAACAGACTATCCCTATTTTTAACATTTGATATTTTGGGAGCAGATTTTTTTCCCTAAGGCAATTAGGGTTAAGTGACTTGCCCAGGGTCACACAGCTAGGATGTGTTAAATGTCTGAGGTCAGATTTGAACTCAGGTCCTTCTGACTTCAGGCCTGGTGCTCTATCCACTATGCCACTTAGCTGACCCAGGAGCAGATTCTTAAGAGCAGATTTTTCCAGTTTAGCTTCTTTAATATTAATATAACTTTTGCAAAGTCACTTCTCTATGAACTTTACTTTCCTCATGTATAAAATTAGGAGATTGGACTAGATAAATTAGCCACATGGATTTTAGGATACTAGAAACTGATTAGCCTGGAAAGAAAACATTGGGTTGGACATGATCAAAGCAGATTAAAATATAATTGGGAAATACTTAGCAATATAGATAAAATACAACAAAACATAGATAACATTAATATGTGCTTTAAATGTAGTTAATTTATGGCTTACCAGTCCTATTCTCAACTCTCCATGGGAATTCCAAGTAATGTTAAACTGGCCCCAGGTCAGTGATGGGCTTTTTTCATATTTAATGGAATGTCTGTCCTATATGCGAGAGCACACCCACACACAGACACACCCACACCCACACTCTTCCTCAATTCCTTCTATTATTTACTGACCTATGGTTGGATCCATTGACAGTTCCACCAACAATGTTTCAGTGTCCCAGTTTTCCCACATCCCCTCCAAAATTCGTCGTTATCTTTTCCTGTCATTTTGGCAAATCTGATAGGTGTGTAGTGGTATCTCAGAGTTGTCTTAATTTGCATTTCTCTGATCAATGATGATCTGGAGCATTTTTTCATATGACTAGAAATGGTTTTAATTTCTTCATCTGAAAATTGTCTGTTCATATCCCTTGACCACTTATCTATTGAAGAGTGGCTTGAATTCTTATATATATGAGACAATTCTCTATATATTTTTGAAATGAGGCCTTTATCAGAATCCTTAAATGTAAAGATGATTTCTTGATTTGATGCTTCCCTCCTAATCTTGTCTGCATTAGTTTTGTTTGTACAAAACCTTTTTAACTTAAGGAAGTCAAAATTATCTATCTGGTGTTCAATTAAGAGTTTTAGTCCTTTTTTGGACATAAATTTATTCCATCTCCACAGGTCTATGTTCCTCTAATTTGCTTACAATATCACTCTTTATATCTAAATCATGAACCCATTTAGATCTTATCTTGTTATGTGGTGTTAGGTGTGAGTCAAACCCTAACTTCTTCCATACTAGTTTCCAATTTTCCCAGCAGTTTTTGTTGAATAGTGAGTACTTATCCAAAAAGCTGGGGTCTTTGGGTTTATCAAACACTAGATTGTTATAGTTATTGCCTAGTTTGTCCTGTGATCCTATGCTCTATTTCTTAGGCAGTACCAAATAGTTTTGATGACTGCTGCAGTATAATGTAGTTTTAGATCTGGTACAGCAAGACCACCTTCATCAGCCTTTTTTTTTTCATTAATTCCCTTGAAATTCTTGACCTTTTGTTCTTCCAAATGAACTTTGTTACTATTTTTTCTAGATCTGTAAAGTAATTTCTTGGAGGTTTGATTGGTATGGCACTAAATAAGTAACAGTTTGGGTAGTATTGTCATTTTTATTATATTCGCTTGGCCTACCCATGAGCACTTGATGTTTTTCCAATTGATTAGATCTGACTTTATTTGTATGGAAAGTGTTTTGTAGTTAGGTCATTAATCTTCTCTTTCTCTATTTTATTTTATTTTTTATTAAAGCTTTTTATTTGTATAACATATGTATGGGTAGTTCCCCAGCATTGATCTTTACAAAGCTTTCCATTACAAATTTTATGCCCAGTCCCCTCCCCTCCCCTAGATGGCAGGAAGTCCACTATATGTTAATAATGTTGAAATACTTGACAAATTGTGCAAGAAAAATCATATCTACAAGAAAAAAAAAGAAAATCAGAGAAAGGAAACACAATGCAAGCAAACCTCAATAGAGAGCATGAAAATGTTATATTGTGGTCCATATTTCATATCCCTCTCTCTGGGGGTATATGGTTTTCTTCAGTGAACAATTGGAACTGGTTTGAGACAATTCTTTGTTGCAGAGAGCCATGTCCATCAGAATTGATCATCATGTAATATTGTTGCCGTGTATAATGATCTCCTGGTTCTGCTCATTTCACTCAGCATCAATTCATGCAAGTCTCTCCAGGCTTCTCTGAAATCGTTCTGCTGGTCATTTCTTACAAAGCAATAATATTCCATAACATTCACATACCATAATTTATTCAGCCACTCTCCAATTGAAGGGCATCCATTCAGTTTCCAGTTTCTAGTCACTACAAAAAGGGCTGCCACAAACATTCTTGCACATGTAGGGGCCTTTCCCTCCTCTAAGATCTCTTTGGGATATAGGCCCAATAGAAACACTGATGGGTCAAAGGGTATGCACAGTTTTACAACTTTTTGAGCATAGCTCCAAATTGCTCTCCAGAATGGTTGGATCCGTTCACAGTTCCACCAACAATGTATTAGTGTCCCAG
>JAJPUD010007085.1:34907-73322 GCA_023553655.1 Myrmecobius fasciatus
CTTTTTTGAGCATAGCTCCAAATTGCTCTCCAGAATGGTTGGATCCGTTCACAGTTCCACCAACAATGTATTAGTGTCCCAGTTTTCCCACATCCCCTCCAACATTAGTTGTTATCTTTTCCTATCATTTTAGCCAATCTGACAGGTGTGTAGTGGTACCTCAGAGTTGTCTTAATTTGCATTTCTCTGATCAATCGTGATTTGGAGCAACTTTTCATATGACTAGAGATGGTTTTAATTTCATCATCTGAAAATTGTCTGTTCATATCCCTTGACCACTTATCTATTGAAGAGTGGCTTGAATTCTTATATATATGAGACAATTCTCTATACATTTTAGAAATGAGGTCTTTATCAGAACCATTAAATGTAAAGATGAGTTCCCAATTTGATGCTTCCCTTCTAATCTTGTCTGCATTAGTTTTATTTGTACAGAAACTTTTTAACTTAATATAATCAAAATTATCCATCTGGTGTTCAATGAGGAGTTCCAGATCTTCTTTGGACATAAATTTATTCCATCTCCACAGGTCTGAGAGGTAAACTATACTATGTTCCTCTAATTTGCTTACAAAGTCACTCTTTATGTCTAGATCATGAACCCATTTAGATCTTATCTTGGTATGTGGTGTTAGGTATGGGTCAAGCCCTAATTTCTTCCACACTAGTTTCCAATTTTCCCAGCAGTTTTTGCCGAATAGTGAGTACTTATCCCAAAAACTGGGGTCTTTGGGTTTATCAAACACTAAATTGTTAAGGCTATTGCCTAGATTGTCCTGATAACCTATCCTGTACCACTGATCGACTGCTCTATTCCTTAGCCAGTACCAAACAGTTTTGATGACCGCTGCTTTATAATATAGTTTTAGATCTGGTACAGTAAGGCCACCTTCATCTGCCTTTTTTTTTCATTAATCCCCTTGAAATCCTTGACCTTTTGTTCTTCCAAATGAACTTTGCTACTATTTTTTTCTAGATCTGTAAAATAATTTCTTGGGAGTTTGATTGGTATAGCACTAAATAAGTAAATTAGTTTGGGTAGTATTGTCATTTGTATTATATTCGCTCTGCCTACCCATGAGCACTTAATGTTTTTCCAATTGATTAGGTCTGATTTTATTTGTGTGGAAAGTGTTTTGTAGTTTAGTTCATATAGTTTCTGACTTTTCCTTGGCAGACAGATTCCCAAATATTTTATCCTATCATCCGTTATTTGGAATGGAATTTCTTTTTGTATCTCTTGTTGCTGAATTTTGTTGTTAATATATAAAAATGCTGATGATTTATATGGATTAATTTTAAATCCTGCCACTTTGCTAAAGTTGTGAATTGCTTCTAGTAGTTTTTTAGTTGAGTCTCTAGGGTTCTCTAAGTATTTCATCATGTCATTTGCAAAGAGTGATAATTTGGTTTCTTCATTACCTACTCTAATTCCTTTTATCTCTTTTTCTTCTCTTATTGCTAAAGCTAACATTTCTAATACAATATTAAATAGTAATGGTGACAGTGGGCAGCCTTGTTTCACTCCTGATCTTATTGGGAATGGTTTGAGTTTGTCTCCATTACATATGATGCTTGTTGATGGTTTTAAATAGATGCTACTGATCATTTTAAGGAAAAGGCCATTTATTCCTATACTCTCTAGTGTTTTTAATAGGAATGGGTGTTGGATTTTATCAAAGGCTTTTTCTGCATCTATTGAGATAATCATGGTTTTTGTTAGTTTGGTTATTAATATAATTAATTATGCTGATAGTTTTCCTAATATTGAACCAGCCCTGCATCCCTGGTATAAATCCTACTTGGTCATAGTGTACTATCCTGGGGATGACTTTCTGTAATCTCATTGCTAATATCTTATTTAAAATTTTTGCATCAATATTCATTAGGGAAATTGGTCTATAGTTTTCTTTCTCTGTTTTCACCCTACCTGGTTTAGCTATCAGCACCATATCAGTCTCATAGAAGGAATTTGGCAGTATACCTTCTGTCCCTATTTTCTCAAATAGTTTGTATAGTATTAGAATTAATTGTTCTTTGAATGTTTGGTAGAATTCACATGTAAATCCATCTGGCCCTGGAGATTTTTTCTTAGGGAGTTGGTTAATAGCTTGTTCTATTTCTTTTTCCAAAATGGGGCTATTTAAATAATTTATTTCCTCTTCTGTTAACCTAGGAAATCTATATTTTTGTAGATATTCCTCCAGTTCATTTACATTATCAAATTTATTGGCATAAAGTTGGGCAACGTAACTCCTAATTATTGCTCTAATTTCCTCTTCATTGGAGGAAAGTTCTCCCTTATCATTCTTGAGACTAACAATTTGATTTTCCTCTTTCCTTTTTCCTATCAAATTAACTAAGGGCTTATCTATTTAGTTGGTTTTTTCATAGAACCAACTCTTAGTTTTATTTATTAATTCAATAGTTTTCTTATTTTCAATTTTATTAATTTCTCCTTTTGTTTTTAGAATTTCCAATTTGGTATTTAATTGAGGGTTTTTTAACTTGTTCTTTTTCTAGTTTTTTTTTTTAATAATAAGCCCAATTTGTTGATCTTTTCTTTCTCTATTTTATGCAAGTAAGTATCTAGAGATATAAAATTGCTCCTTATAACCTCTTTGGCTGTATCCCACAAATTTTGGTATGTTGTCTCCTTATTGTTATTCTCCTGGATGAAGTTATTGATCGTGTCTATGATTTGCTCTTTCACCCATTCATTCTTCAGGATTAGATTATTTAATTTCCAATTAACTTTTGGTCTATTTTCTCCTGGCCTTATATTGCATGTGATTTTTATTGCATCATCATGATCTTAAAAAGATGCATTTACTATTTCTGCCTTCCTGCATTTGATTTTGAGGTTTTTATGCCCTAACACATGGTCAGTTTTTGTATAGGTACCATGGACTGCTGAGAAAAAAGTAAACTCACTACTGTCTCCATTCAACTTTCTCCATAGATCTATCATACCTAACTTTTCTAACAATTGGTTTATCTCCCTAGTTTCTTTCTTGTTTATTTTGTAGTTTGATTTATCTAATTCTGAGAGAGCAAGGTTGAGATCCCCCATTAGTATCGTTTGGCTGTCTATTTCTTCTTGCATCTCTCTTAATTTCTCCCCTAGGAATTTGTGTGCTACTGCACTTGGTGCATATATATTTAGTATAGATATTGCTACATTATCTATGGTACCCTTTAACAAAATATAGTTTCCTTCCTTATCTCTTTTGATTAGATCTGTCTTGGTTTTTACTTGATCTGAGATAAGGAGTGCTACCCCTGCTTTTTTTGTTCACCTGAAGCATAATAGGTTCTGCTCTAGCCTTTTACCTTCATCCTATATGTGGCACTATGTTTTAGATGTGTTTCTTGTAGACAACATATTGTGGGATTCTGGTTTTTAATCCAGTCTGCTATCTGCTTCCGCTTTATGGGAGAGTTCATCCCATTCACATTCACAGTTAGAATAACTAATTCTTTATTTCCTGCCATCTTATTTACCCAAGTTATATTTTTCCCTTTCCTTTACCCTTTCTCCCTTCCCCCCTCCTCAGTACTTTGCTTTTGATGACCCCCTCCCCCAAACAATTCTCCACCCTTTAGATCCCCTCCCCCTGTTTTTACTCCTTTCCCCTGATTCTTCTATTTTCCCTTCTATTAGTGTATCCCTTTCTTTTCCTCCTTTCCCTCCCACTTCCCTCTAGCAACAGACAAGTTTCTATGTGAAATCAAGTGTCTGATATACACTTTTAGAGCCCAACCTGATGAGAGTAAGATTTATATCATTGCTCATCTCCCTCCCCTCTTTCTCTCAATTATATTAGGTTTTCTTTGCCTCTCCAAGGGATTTTACCTTGTTTTTACCTCCTTTTTTAAAGATCATATTGCACCACTTTTTCCCTCTTTTCCCCAGTATAACAACCTTTCCCCCTCTAGTTTTCTTTTTCGTATTATCAAAGTAACATATAGTTAATTATGCCCCCAAACTTTAAGTATCCCCATAGTAGAAATAAAGTTCTCAAGAGTCCTTTCCTTTTGACCTTTTTATGCTTCTCTTGAGTTCTGTGTTTGGATGTCGAATTTTTTGTTCAGATCTGGTCTTTTTCATTAGAAATAGGTGAAATTCACCTATATCATTGAATGACCATCTTCTTCCCTGGAGGATAATGCTCATTCTTGCTGGATAGGTTATTATTGGCTGTAATGCAAGTTCCTTTGCCTTTGGGAATATCTGGTTCAAGGCCCTTTGATCCTTCAATGTGGAGGCTGACAGATCGTGTGTGATTCTAATTATTGATCCTCGGTATTTGAATTGTTTCTTTTTAGTTGCTCTCAGAATCTTTTCCTTGGTGCTATAGTCCTGAAATTTAGCCACAATATTCCTTGGGATTTTAATTTTGGGGTCTCTTTCAGAAGGTGATCAGTGAATTCTTTCAATGGTGATTTTGCCTTCTGATTCTACAATCTCAGGGCAGTTTTCTTTCAGGATTTCCTGGAAGATAGTGTTTAGATTCTTTTTTTTTTCATCATGGCTTTCAGGAAGTCCAATAATCCTTAGGTTGTCTCTCCTAGATCTATTTTCTAAGTCAATTCTTTTTCCTAGGATATATTTCATATTTTCTTCCAATTTTTCATTTTTTTTTGTTTTTGTTTGATTGATTCTTGAAGTCTTAGTGAGTCATTCACTTGCATTTTTTCAATTCTTATTTTTAAAGTGTTGTTTTCTTCAGTTACCTTTTTAAGCTCCTTTTGTAACTGGCCAATTGAATTTTTTTGTTTATTGCACTCTTTTTCCACTTCACTAATTTTATTTTTCAATACATTGGTGTCTTTTTCACATCTCTTTTGCAGGGCATTATATCCTTTTTGCAAGATATTGTATCCTGCTTTCACTGATTTCAATTTATTTTCCCATTTATCCTCCAGCTCTCTTTTGAGGTTCTTTATGCAATCTTCCAGAAAGGCCTTTTGAAAAGGACCAGTGATGGTCCTTAATAACTTCCTCTGGAGTTTTGTCTAAAGGAACCTCTGGATCTGTGGTGAGCCATTGTTTCTCTCGATGGAAGCTGTCTATGGTGAGAGCTCTCTTTTGCTTCTTCATTTTTTTAGACAGCATGGATGTCTCTTTAAGGCTCGAAAAAACAGCGGCTGAAGTTCTTTGCCCTGGGGCAATTCGGCGAATTAACTTAAGGTGCTGGGCCGGTGGGGGCTGGGACTAAGTCCGAATTACTCCTTAAACAAGGCAAGTCTGCCAGAAAACCTGTCCCCAATCAGGGCAGAGTATCCCGAGTGCCTCAGATAAACTCCAGGTGTTTGGAGTTTGGAGTTTTTGCCACAATAAGCTGAGTCCCACCCTCACTTCCGGCCTGCACCGAGTCCACTGTTTATTTCTCTGTCTCAGTTAAACAAACCTGATATGAAGTTCTTCAGAAATATCCGAAGTCAGTGTCCAAATATTTCTGGATTCGTTGACTTGAAGATCAGTTCAGAGGCTTATTTTATTGTTGATTTGAGAGAAGATCGGAGAAGGACGCAGAGAGTCACGTTTTCACTCCGTCATCTTGCCTCCACCCCCTCTTTCTCTATTTTATGCAAGTAAGCATTTAGAGATATAAAATTACCCTTTATAACTGCTTTGGCTGTATCCCACAAATTTTGGTATGTTGTCTTATTATTGTCATTCTCCTGAATGAAATTATTGCTTGTATCTATGATTTACTTTTTCACCCATCATTATTTAAAATTAGATTATTTAATTTCCAATTAACTTTTGGTCTATTTTCTCCTGACCTTATATTACATGTGATTTTTATTGCATCATGATCTGAAAAGGATACATTTACTATTTCTGACTTTCTGCATTTGATTTTGAGGTTTTTATGCCCTCAAATGGTGTATTTTTGTATAAGTTCCATGAACCACTGAGAAAACAGTAAACTCCCTTCTGTCTCCATTCACTTTTCTCCAAAGATCTACCATACCTAACTTTTCTAACATTTTGTTTACCTCCCTAACTTCTTTCTTATTTATTTTGTGGTTTGATTTATCTAATTCTGAGAGAGCAAGGTTGAGATCCCCCACTAGTATCGTTTGGCTGTCTATTTCTTCTTGCATCTCTCTTAATTTCTCCCCTAGGAATTTGGATGCTATACTACTTGGAACATATATGTTAGTATTCATACCACTTCATTATCTATGGTACTTTTTAGTAAAATATAGTTTCCTTCCTTATCTCTTTTAATTAGATCTCTTTGCTTTTACTTGATCTGAGATAAGGGTTGCTACCCCTGTTTTTTTTTTGTTTACTTGAAGCATAATAGTTTCTGCTCCAGCCCTTTATCTTCACTCTGTATCTCTATGTTTTATATGTGTTTCTTGTAAACAACATATTGGAGGATTCTGGCTTTTAATCCAGTCTTCTATCCACTTCCATTTTATGGGATAATTCATCCCATTCACATTCACAGTTAAAATAACTATATCTGTATTTCCTGCCATCTTATTTACCCAAAGTTATGTTTTTGTCTTTCTTTTCCCCTTTCTCCCTTCACCCCTTCCCAGTATTTTGTTTTTGATGATCATCTGCCTCAAAAGTCCTCCCCCCTATAGAGCCCCTCCGTTTTTTGCACCTTTCCCCTAATTCTTCTATTTTCCCTTTTATTAGTCTATCCCTTTCTTTTCCTCCTTTCCCTCCTACTTCCCTATTAGTAGGGACAAGTTTTTCTGTGAAACCAAATGTGTCTGATATACTCTTTTAGAGCCCAGTCTGATGAGAGTAACATTCACACAATGCTCATTGCCCTCCCTTCTTTCCCTCAATTATATTACATTTTCTTTGCCTCTTCATGAGATTTTATCTTCTTTTTATCTCCTTTTTTTAAACTTTATTTTACCTCCTTTTCCCTTTTTTTCCCAGTATGATAGCCCTTCCACTTGTAGTTTCTTTTTCATTTTATCTAAGTAAAATCAAATTAAGTATACCTATAGTAGAAATATAGTTCTCAAGGATTCTTTTCTTTTTACCTTTTTATGCTTCTCTTGATTGTGTGTTTGCAGGTCAAATTTTTTGTTCAGATCTGGTCTTTTCATTAGAAATAGGTGAAATTCACCTATATCATTGGTCCATCTTTTCCCCTAGAAGATAATGCTCATTCTAGCTGGATAACTTATTCTTGGCTGTAATCCAAGTTCCTTTGTCTTTTTGAATATCTGATTCCAGGCCCTTCAATTCTTTAATGTGGAAGCTGACAAATCTTGTGTGATTCTAATTATAGTTCCTCAGTATTTGATTTCTTTCTTTCTAGCTGCTAGCAATATCTTTTCCTTGGTGTGATTGTCCTGAAATTTAGCCACGATATTCCTTGGGGTTTTAATTTTGTGGTCTCTTTCAGGAGGTGATCGGTGAATTCTTTCAATGGTGATTTTGCCTTCTGATTCTAAAACTTCAGGGCAGTTTTCTTTCAAGATTTCCTGGAAGATAGTGTCTAGGTTCTTTTTTTCATCATGGCTTTCAGGGAGTCCAATAATCCTTAAATTGTGTGTCCGAGATCTGTTTTCCAAATCAGTTGTTTTTCCTAGGTGATATTTAATATTTTCTTCTATTTTTTCATTTTTTTGTTTTTGTCTGACTGATTCTTGAAGCCTTATTGATTTATTCACTTCCATTGTTCAATTCTAATTTTTCAAGTATTATTTTCTTCAGTTACCTTTTCAGCTCCTTTTGTAACTGGCTAATTGAAATTTGTTGTTCATTGCAGTCTTTTTCCATTTCACCAGTTTTTTTTTCAGTGAATTGGTGTCTTTTTCCATTTCACAATTTTTGTTTTTCAATGAATTGGTGTCTTTTTTATATCTCTTTTGTAGGGCATTATATCCTTCTTGCAATGATCTCAATTCATTTCCTAATTTTTCTTTTAACTCTTTTTTGAGATTCTTTATTCAATCTTCCAGGTAAGCCTTGTGAAATGTGGAGCAGCTCATGTTTCCCTTTGTGACTTCCTCTGGAGTTGCTTTACCGTTTGGAACTTTAGGATCTGAGGTCTGCCCTTCTCTCTCTCTCTCCATAAAAACTGTCTATGTTGAGAGTTCTTTTCTGTTTCTTACTCATTTTTTAAAGCTATTATTAGGTCATTATCCAGAAGAGATCATAGAAAAAAAGAAAAGGATCTATATGTACAAAAATATTTATGACAACTTTTTTTGTGTGACAAAGAAATGGAAATTGAAGGAATATTTATCAGTTCCAGAATGGCTAAACAAATTGTTGCATACAATTATGCTGAAATACTATTGTACTAAGAAGTAATAGGAAGACATATATAAATCAATGTAGAGTGAAGTGAGCAAAAGCAGGAGATTGTTGACAACAGTATTTTAACAATGGTCAACTATGAAAAACTCAGCTACTTTGATAAAGGCAATGAACCAAGACAATTTCAAAGAACTTATGATGAAAAGTGTTATATATCTCCTGAGGGAGAACTAATGGACTGTGGATGCATATTGAATTGTCATTTTTCATTCATATTTTTCTACTTTTTTTTACAACCTGGCTAATATGGAAATATTCTGCATGATTTCCCTATGTATGCATATGTATATATGAATACATATATATATCTACATACATATGTGTATATATTTGTTTTGCTTTGTTTGGAGGCGGAGTCCTCTTGCCTCGTGTCTGAGGTCAAATTTGAACTTAGATTCTCCTGACCCTAGGGCAATGCTTTATTTACTGTATCACCTAGTTTTCTTCTTCCACATGTACACCTGATGCTTGCCTTCTCAATGGATGTGGTAGAGATGGGAGGGAGAGAGATAATTTAGAACTCAAAATTTAAAAAAAAGTAAAAAATAAGTAAATAAAAGTTGAAATATAAAATAAAAAGTTAAGGTTATAAACACACACCATTTCTTATTAGTTATAAAGTGAGTACTGTTCTCTCTGTTCTGTAGGTAGGAGCCTCTTCTCATAGAATTCTGGACTTGGGATCAGGAAGACCCAAGTTGAAATATTGGTTCATATACTTACTAGCTGTATGAACATGAACAAGATTGAATTTCAGCTTCAATTTTCCTTATCTGTGAAATGAGGATAATAATAACACCTCCTTTACAATGTCACTGTAATTATCAAATAAGATGACATTTAGTCTATTTTCATAATCTTTAAAAGTTATTATTTTTATTCTTATTAATTACTAGGAATGCTGTATTGAACTATGGTGATTATATTTTATATTCTTTGAATGCCTTCATGTTTTATAACTTTTACATGTTGTTGTATTTACTGCCGAAGTCATAGACAAATTATGCAAAGCTCTTCTCATCCCTTTCTGATTTACAGATAAAGTTATGACAATGCATCATATTACATATGCACAAAAGGATTTAGATATCATATGAATAAGATCTCACATTTATGTTGCTTTTGAAGGTTTATACACCCTTATTCCCAACAACAGCCCTGTGAGGGATATGATATAAGTTTAATTTTCCTCATTGTGAAGGTGAAACTGAGGTTCAAGTGGACTGTGGACACAGCAAATACCAGGTCCTAGAGTTAAAGCAAGGTATTCTGAATGTGAACTAATGCCCTTTACACTATGCCATCCATGGAATTCTATTTAAGGAAGTGCTGTCATCAATGATTTGGTCAGGGTAATAATTAGTCCCTTATTTAGACATTTTATGTGTGTTTAGATGTTTATATAATCAGTTTTTTATTTTTAGAAGAAATCATTTATGTTTGGGTAAGAGTTGGAAAAATCCACTGAATAATGTGATTGCTAAAAGGGTAGTAGGAGAATGAGTTATTTTCCATTCTCATCTATTTTATACTTAAGCAATTTTTTCCCCTCACAGCACTATCTTGGAAAGAAAACATTTTCCCCCCAACAAGAAGAAAAATGTTCTGTATGGGATAACTTAATAAAAACATCATTTCTCCTTAGAGGCATTTTGGTGACTTAGGTGGTTGTCATTATTTACAGATAAGCCACTGCCTAGATAATAACTTTGTAATGAGAGTTGATGAAGTAGGTGACCTTTTAGTTTTTGCCATAGAGTTACTGGCATGTTTATCATGAACTTTAATCCTTGTAGATTCTTGGGAATATCTGCCTCAAAGTATCCCTGGTACCCCTGGAGATCTTCTAGCTGGAGGTAGAAAAATGATCAAATTTATCTCAATCTGGCCTATACTACATGATTCAACTTGAGGCTCATTTTTGTTCATGAAAGTGGAATTTTTATGGGTCTTCTGGGTAATAGTGAAATCAAGGATGTGACCATTCCAATGCGTGGAGTTTATGAGAGTTGAGTAGGTTGATTAACTTGGTGGCTAACATATAACATATTTGAAGGGATTATTATAATATGTATGTTGAAGTCCTCTAGTAAGGAGTGGAACTAGTAAGGGAAGGAAAGAAGGAGAGGGAAAAAGAGAGAGAGAGAGAGACAGAGAAAGAGAGACACATACACACACAGACACACAGACATACAGACACAGACACACAGAGAGAGACAGAGAGACAGAGACAGAGATACAGAGACAGAGATAGACAGACAGAGACAGAGATAGACAGACAGATACAGAGAGACAGACACACACAGAGAGACAGACACAGATAGACAGAGACAGACAGAGAAATACAGAAAGACAGAGAGAGAGACACACACACACAGAAGAGACACACACACACAGAAAAAAACAGAGAGAAGTCAGTTACTGAAATCACTGAGAAACGAGAGAGAATAACTTGGGGCCACCAAGATAACGGTCACCAAAGATCAAATATAGACTCTTCTGTTTGGCATTTAAGGGACTTGGAACTTGGTACCAACCTACTTTTCTAGACTTTTTTTCATATAACTTTCCTTCATTCACTCGTTATTCTAGCTAAATTTGCCTTTTTTCTATTCCTCACATAAAATTCCATCTTGTGTCTCTTTTTAGCCTTCTATTAGTTGTGCGCCATGCTTGAAATGTGCTCCTTTCCTTCACTTGCTCTTCCAAATGCTGCCTAAGCACTACATTCTACATGTCATTTTCTAATCTGTCAGGTATTAGTACCCGATAAAACTATGTTGTATTTATGTTGGATATGTTATATAACACACATATGTATATATAAACACACATATATATATAGTCTCTCCTTATAAATTATAAAATTATTCCTTAAATTCTTTAAAAGAAGAGCAAGTTTTCTTTTGACATATAACAAATACTCAGTATACTTCATTTTATATAATAGATGATCAGTAAATGCTTATTGATTGATTGAAAGAGTAGAAGAATGATAGGAGAAAATGAGAATTTGTCTAAATGATTTTAGAGATTGTCACAGAATTCTCAATGCATCAATTCTTAATATTACCTGTACAAAACTACTTAATGCACTCTTTTAAGAGTGAGAATCCCCCAGACTCTTAGAAAAATGGGGGCTTTAGAGAAGAGATCTATCCTTGGTTCTGTTTTAATAAAACATTTTTTCATCCACAATTAGCAAGGAAGTACAGATGGTGTGCTTATTAAATTTGCAGATGACATAGACCTGAGATGACACATTTAGAATCCAAAAAAGATCTTCATGGACTAGGACAATGGACCCAATAATAGATCAATGATATAGTCCATCTCCCTCATTTTATAGACTACACATTCCAGAATTCAGCTCTGAATCCTAAAGCTGATGTGATTTCTTATGATCATAGCTAGTAAACATAATCGGTACCTACACCATGTTCCAAATATTTATTAATTTGTTTGCATTAGGACTCAGGAGTAATAATAATTTAAGGAGAGAGACAAAGAGACAGTACGTACATGTGTGTGTATCTGTATGTATGTCAGGATTGAGTTGATTGTTGTTTTTCATGTTTGAAGAAGACAAAAATGACATCACTATGTTGGGATCAAAGTACAATGTTTCCAATTATAGCTGATCAGATCAATATGAGCTTGGAAGGCTCTACTATAGGTCAGGCACAGATAGTCCACAGGAGCATTTATATATCTCATGTTTCTTTCCAATTATTGCAATTGATGCAAACATGCTGTACTGGGTGGTCTTATGCCAGTGTCTCCTATGTTTCACAATTAACTCCCAAGTTCTTCAGAGAGATGTTGAGAATGTTGTTGTATCACTTCTGTTTTCCATGTGAGTACTTGCCTTGTGTGAATTCTTTCTAAAATGATCTTTTAAGCAAAAACACAGTTGGCATTTGAACAATGTGACCAACTCATTGGAGTTGTACTCTCTGCAGTAGGGTTTGAATGCTTGGCAGTTCAGCTTGAGAATGGACTCCATTGTACTTTGCCTTGCCAAATGATCTTCAGAATCTTCCTAAAACAATTCAAATGGAAGTGATTCAGTTTCTTGGCATGGCACTGGAATATTGCCCAGGTTTCATAGGAATACAACAATGAGGTCATCACAATGGCTCTGTAGACCTCAGGTTTGGTAAGCAGCCTAATACTTCCTTTCTCTCACACTTGCCTTCAGAGCTTCCCAAACACTGAACTAGCTCTGGCAATGTGTACATTAACCTGAATCAACTATGTGGACTTCCCTGGAAAGTATACTGCCAACATAAATGAATTTACCCATAGCATTCAAAATTTCTCCATTTGCTGTAACTAATGTTTCCACAAAAAGATGCACTGTGCTGGCTGGAGGAGAATCTGTATTTTGTTGTTAGACCACAATTAGCACAAGCATCAGAGAATGAATCCATATTCTCTTGCATCTCAGACTCAGAGGCTGCACTGAATGCACAATCATCTGTGAACAAAAGGCTGTGCATCCACTCTTCCTCCATTTTAGTCTTGGCTTGTAGCCTTTTCAAGTCAAATAATTTACTGTCATTATGGTAGCTGGTCTTGATGCAATTTTTGCCCTTGTTGAAGGACATTGCTCACAACATTGCTGAAAACATTCTAAAATGCATGGGATTGAGCACCTAGCCTGCTCCACTCCATTGGCAATCAGGAAAGTAAGAGAGCATCTTCCATTAAGTAGAACTCATGTAAGTATGCATCATGGAACCAATTCACAATACTGATTAACTTCTCTAGGCAACCAAATTTTTCCATGATTTTCAACAAGCCCCTATGACTGACAGTATTAAAGGTATTGGTCAGACTTTTGTACAAAAAGACCTCCTAATATTTCCTCTGGAATTACCAAGTAGCAAACATTGTATTGACTATTCCTCAGTCCTTTCTGAAGCTACATTGACTAACAGGTAGATGACAATCTTCCAAATGAAGGATAAGCTTATTAAAGAGTATTCTGGCTAGAATCTTGGCAACAATGGCTGAGAGAGTTCCTCCTGTGGTTGTTAGGGGACAACCTATTTCTTTTTTTCATAGAGATGCCCAATGGAGGTATTTTTGAATTTTGGAGGGATAACTTCCTAACTAGAAGATTTCAGTCAGCTTTTGTTTGAGCGGTAGACCCCATGCTTTGTAAATTTCTGCTAGAGCAGAATCAGCTCCAGGGTACTTTGCCACATGAGAGGAGTCTAATGGCATTCAAAACCTCTTCTTCAGTTGGAAGAGGGATTCACTTTCAATTGAGATATATGGTCAATGGTTTTAGTATTAGTTTATCACAATCTGCTGAGAACACTATGAAAATGTTCAGCCCATTTCTCCAAAGTTATATCCTTATCACTAATCAATATTATTTCACCAACACTGAGAGGTTGAGATATTCCCTAGATCTTTGACTCATAGACAGCTCTCAGGGCACCATGAAAGTGATTTGGATTTTTACTATCATTATAAAACTGAATTTCATCTGTCTTACTGAGCCAAGAATCTTGCATCTCTCTAACCTTCATTTACACTTTACTTTTGATGATGTTAAATACTGCATTCTTAGAAAAGACAAACTATCCTGTTGGTAAACCCTGCGGAGTTCTTGTTTTTTATTTATCAGTTTCTGAATTTCCCTATGATTTTGGTCAAACCAATTTTGCTGTTCTTGAATATTCTGGCTCAGATGAATAAATGTGGTCCTGTACACCAAATCTCTGAAAGCTGGCCACTTCTTTTCTGTTCTGCTCTGCTGTTGCCATCTGTTGGTTGAACTTTTTCTCCAAGTTAGCAAAAGACTGTTGCTAGGAGAAGTGTTCAAATTAGTTGACTTTAACTCTTCTGGTAATCATCTTGCCTTAGGTTTGCTGCTTTCATTGAATGTGAATGTTTGGCTTGGAAAGGTTAAGTGTGTGATCACTCTGGCATTCTGCTTCACACATGGCCTTTGTTATTCTCACATCCAATTTATCTCTTATCCTTAAAATGACATAATCTATTAAATATTGATGTTTGCTGCAAGGGTGTAATCATGAAATTTTATTACATTTAGGCAAATGGAAGACAGTATTGGTAATGAGAAGGTCATAAAACACACATCTTCAGTAATAAGTGACTGGCTGTTTCTGATTCCATGGACTCTCTTTCATGTCTGATAGCAATTAAGAGCTTCAACTCTTTTTTTGTTTTTGTTTTTTATTAAAACTTTTAATATGAAAAACATATGTATAGGTAATTCTTCAACATTAATCCTTACAAAGCTTTCTGTTACAAATTTTCCCCCCTAGTCCCCACCCCTCCCCTAGATGGCAGGAAATCTACTACATATTAATTATGTTAAAATACTTGACAAATCAAATATATGTATACATATTTCCACACTTATCATTGTTGTGCAAGAAAAATCGTATCAACAAGAAAAAAAATCAGAGAAAGGAAACCCAATGCAAGCAAACATCAATAGAGAGCATGAAAATGTTATGTTGTGGTCCACATTTCATATCCCTCTCTCTGGGTGTATATGGCTTTCTTCACTGAACAATAGGAACTGGTTTGAATCACATCATTGTTGAAGAGAGCCATGTCCATCAGAACTGATCCTCATATAGTATTGTTGTTGCCATGTATAATGATCTCCTGGTTCTGCTCATTTAGCTCAGCATCAGTCCATGTAAGTCTCTCCAGGCCTCTCTGAAATCATCCTGCTTGTCGTTTCTTACAGAACAATAATATTCCATAACATTCATATACCATAATTTATTCAGCCACTCTCCAATTGATGGGCATCCATTCAGTTTCCAGTTTCTAGCCACTACAAAAAGGGCTGCCACAAACATTCTTGCACATGTGGGGCCCTTTCCTTCTTTTATGATTTCTTTGGGACATAAGCCCAATAGAAACACTGCTGGGTCAAAGGGTGTGCACAGTTTGATAACTTTTTGAGCATAGTTCCAAATTGAAGAGCTTGAACTCTTTTAGCACATTGATGAAGAGGGGTTCCAGGTTTTCATAAAATTTTTCTTTGACCTCATCAGAATTTGTCATGTTCGAAACATGCATTGAGGATGGTAGTGTGGAACTTTATGGCAAGTGATAATCACTTTGTCATAAGCCTACTGTCCATTCCTTTGGAGGAATATACAGGGTTATTGACTAGATTAATCTTAGCTTCATGGTACTTCCCATTATTGCACTTTAGTAAGTTGGACTTCATTTGCCAATCTTGTTTTACCCAGGGCTGCTTTTAGATTCGACACCTGCTGACTTCTCTTACTACAAGAGCTGTTTGTGGGTTTTTGTCTTTTGATTCATGCACAAGTTGGATTTAAGTGAGAGTTGTGTGAAGTCCTTGTACTCACTTTCTTGCCGACATTGGAGTCCAGTGGCCAAATAAAAATCTAGATGAATGTCAATGACTTGAGATGCAGCGGATGACCTTTGTGACTTCAATATCTAACCTAGCTCTAAGTGCTCTATTGCAATTGCTTTTGCCATGCTCATGGCCCATTTTCCCATTCTATCAAGAAGCTTTCACGTACTTGTGGAAAACAGCCCCCTAACTCATTGATGGGTTTGAGCCCCATTTGTTCTGCTTAAATGGCTTACTGGAATGTGGCCCCTTTCATGCTACAACTTCTTGGAGTCACAACTGGCAGTTAGCCATAACTGAAAAGGTAGAAAGCTGTTCTGAAAAGAACTTTGTAGCCCTCATGACAAAGGTACTAGCCTTTCCTGAATACTTATACACCCCCATGATTGAGAGTATTGATGACAAAGATTACGTATTTATACCACCATCTGTTTCCCCCTAATCTGAAAGTCCTTACTCTGGGGCAAGATACTTGATAATAGAAGGAATAAAATGAGATCTGAAAAATGGTGTACACAATGACTTTTTTCATCCTCCTGATTTTTTCTACTGAGAGTGGTTTTATGCTAATCCTCTTTGGGCAAGGAACAGAGAAAAACATTATGGATTTTTGCCATCTTGCTCTTCAAACTCAATTGAGGAGTCATGCTGTCATGTCTCTTGGAGCCAGAAGTGGGCTAGCAGTATCAGACCCTGGAGATGAGTGGTTTCAGGGAAGATTTTGTGGAAAAGATGAGACACAGTCTCATCAGTGAAGCCTAAGACTGATCCTGAGGAGAAGTCTAATCAGAGCCAGAGCAAGTACCAGAGTCCAGAGTCCAGAGTACCCCAGTACTAGAGAGTGGGTAGATGGGGATTAGGGAGCAGAAAATTGAGATTGGAGCAGGAAGTTGGGCAGTTTTAAAAATCTTTAGAGATTGGATAGAAGGCCATGGGCCAAATTCACTTCTTGGCTCTTCTCAATTTCTTTCTTGCTTTCACCAATCTAAGACCCTGAGCTTGAGTCCTGAAAAGCTGTAGCATATTCACCATTTTGTTTTCATAACTTGTGGGTGCAATAAGAGGTTCAGGGATGTGGCTGGGTGAAACTTCTCCAATGTACTTTAGATATGTTAAACTGCATGGCTTTAGAAAATTGCTTTCTCGTGTAATGCAGATATAAAGTTGAGTTTGAACTAGAACACTTTTCAGATGCAAGAATAGAGGTCTTAGCCTCTGATAATAGATAGTACCATTTTGTAACCCTGAACAATATTTTTTTAGTATATTACCATTTTAGAATTAAGAACCTGCCTGGTGAGGATTGCTATACTATTCTTCACTCTACTATATTATAATACATAGACTATATGTATTATATATACATATCATATATAATACATAGATTATACTGTACTATGGTAATATTCATATCATACTATCTTATGATATTCTTATTTTTATTCTATTTCATATTATCTAATATAGTTCTACATTGTACTATACTGTACTATATAATATAATACTCTACTACATGGTGATGTACTACAGAACATATACTATAAAATATTATTCTATACTTTATTGTATTATTCTTTTAAGAGTACCATATAGAGTACTCTACTATCCTGTATTATATAATCTATACTATACTACATTGTACTATTCTGTATAATACTATGCTGAACTATAGTATACAATCTATATTATACTATTCTCTTCTATACTGTATTATAGCATACTTCATACTATCTTATACTGAACTATACAATATTGTAGTATATACAACATAATATACTGTTGTTCTTGTTTAGTTGTATTATATTGTAAAGGATTTCAAAGCTTATTCTTCAAAAACACCTCATGAGGTTGTAGTGAAAGTATCATTATCCCTGTTTTGTAGTTGTTTAGTCATTTTCAGCTGTACTTGACTTTTTGTGACCTTATTTGGGGTTTTCTTAGCAATGATACTGAAGTGATTTATCATTTCCTTTTCCAGCTCATTTTACAGATGAGGAACTTAGGCAAACAGAGTTGAGTAACTTGCCCAGGGCCAATCAGTGAGTGTCTGAGATCAGATTTGAGCTCAGGAAGATGATCCTTCCTGACTCCAGTCCCTGAGCTCTGTTCACTGTGCTATCTAGTTGTTGTATTCTGTACTCTACTGTACATTACCATATAGTGTATATTATGCCATAGTACATTATACTACACTATACTATATGCTCTACTTTGCTAGGCTATACTATAAATCCTATTATATAAGTTAATGTGCCATGCAATACTATGCTATACAAGGCTACTTTAATGTATGCTACATTACTCTACATTATAACCAAATTAAAAAAATGCTATATTACACTTTACTATCAGTTTACTATATCTACCTTCCTATTCTATACTGTACTATATTATGTTTTGGTTTGCTAGCTTGTGCTTCACTATGCAATGCAATGCTGTGTTCTAAGTTATGTTATATTGTTATATTACATAATTCATATGTTTGATTATATATTGTGTTCTATTATATGCTATATTACACTATATATTCTTATACTATATTTTACTCTGACAAACTATTTCATCCTAAACTTTATAGTTTATATGGTATTTAGTATTCATAATAGTATAGCCTAGTATAATGAAGAACATCATTTACCACACTAAGGCATAGCCAAGTTGACATTCTACAGAATAGAATGGCATATAGTATAGCATATTATAATACTCCATAGAAGAGTATAGCAGGGAATAATAAGGTATAGCACTGTATAGTATAGTATGTTATATAAGTACAATAAGTGAGCCTAATAAACAAGCCTAATAAAATATTTATTACACTGGTATGATAGGTGACATAGCATATCCTCATAATAATTGACTAATGATACTAATGCCATTTATCACACTGATATTGTATATCACTGAGTTCAATATCATACTGTAATGTACTCTGTTATGCTATGCTATATGCTATGCTAGTATAATAGATACCATAATAATGTACTATCCCATACTGAGCTCTGTCTTCCTCTTTAGTTCCATTGTCCATCATATATTATCTGGTACTGTCCCATGCCAAGTCCTATCCTATCTTAAGCATTACTATACTATATAATACCATATTGTGCTATCCTACTCTCTGTAAATGCTATGCTATGGTAGTGTGGTATATTGTGGTATTATATAGTATGGTATAATAAGATAATTGATAGTCTCCTATACTATATTAGACTGTATTATGCAAATACATATGTCTATACATGTGTAATGCAAAACTATAATATACCATGGATACTGTACTGTAACTTACTGCAATACTGTCAAACTCAAGTAGAAAGAGAGCCCTGTGGATCACTTATCAACTTAGAAAACAACATATTAACATGATACTATATTGTGTTTTTACTTTAAAAAAGCTTCCCAATTACATTATTAAAAATATTTACTTAAAAGTAAATACAGTATAAGATAAAACAAAATAGAAAAAAAAAGACAGTAAAGGAAAATAAAAAACAAAACAAAACATTGTCCTGTGCCCAGAAGATCATCAGGGAGGTTTCAAAATATGTAACAATAAATTTCCATTTCAAGAAAGCATATATAATAATAGAAGAGATTATATTCATGACTGTCCATCTTTTCTTTGTTTCCTTGTAGGTTATTCTTTGTTTTCTCCTGTGCATTTTTTTTACTTTATTTTTTCTCCTTTTCATTCTCCCCTACATCAAGCAGACTACAGTTAAGCACAAGTATATTTTACCCAATTACATTTTAATATGGTTTGGGATATACTTGGGAGTTTTCTGTGTCAAAAAATTGGCACCTGTGCTATGCTATGCTCATAATCCTAAAAGCTATTCCATCTTCTCATAAATTCTACTTTCTTTTATTCTATCTACTATGTTACATATACATAGTATTATTTGCTAGGCTAAAAGATGCTCTAAATTATTATTCCATGTTATATTAATGTTATATAATAGTCTATGCTATACAGAACTATGCCATGCTATATACTATGTTTTACTTTATGATGCTATTCTATTATAGTCTAGTTTATACTATACTATTCTATACTTCATTGTTATATTGTGTTTTGTAATGCCATTCTATGCAATGCTATGCTATATAACACTATTCTGTATTTCACTGTACTTCACTGTATACATGAGACTGGATGGCCATTAAGATCCCTCCCAACTCTCATATACTCTGATTATTGGATCCTTTTTTCTCTATCATATTGTCAATAATGTCTTTTGTGAACTTGCTTTTAAGATACAACTTCTTCCCTACAGAAAAAATTGAATTAGGTTTGGCCCCATGAACTGCATTCCTGAGACCATTTATTCCTTTTACTTATCCTACTCCTCTGAAAAATCCATTATACATTGAAATTCAACAAGATATTAACTCATTCATTTTATGGGTGTTTGGAGTCACAGAGCAGGTAAGGATGTACGGCAGCCATGGTCTGGTTACAGAGTTAGCATGAGACTAAGGATCTTGATTCCTGGGAAAAGCATTTTCCATGAGTTTGTTTGAGGTTAATTAAATGCAAGTAATATACAGGTATATATTTTAGTAGAAGTGTACTGTGGGTGATTAAGACTTGCCCCTGAAATTCTATAGAAACTAAATATATATCATTTAGATTTTGTGTTCTAGTAGTTATGGAAAGTCTGTGTCTTACAATGATATTGAATATTTGCACATACTACAACTATTATGCAAATAATCTGCAGCCTCCAAAAATTTTGGTTGGCTTAACCAGACACAGGCCATTTTCCTTATAGTTTCCCACCTGAGTATCAAGCACCATCATTTCAGCTCTGTATCCCCCATACTTTTTATACTCCCTCTAGGCTCCTCTCTTTCCAGCTTATTTTTGTAGTTTTCTTGCATTAGATTGTAAGCTCCTTAAAGTCAGAGACTATATTTCATCTTTTTTTAATATGTTCAGTGTGTATGATGATGTCTGACCCATCTCAGAGGCTTAATAAAATGTGTATTGATTGATTGTGAGCACTATAGATGATTTAGATTTGGAACTGAGATGCTAAAGAGACAGAATACAGTATGCATCATTCAGGTGCTGTGTACTAATTATCTATAAGAAGTATGTTTCCATCCTTGTATTGGATATTTATATCGTAGTACTATGTGAATTTCTGTGGTCTGCAGAAATTTTGCTTCTAATTCTAATTCTAATAATATGTGCTGCTGCCATTTTATATTTGGAGATATGAAGGCTTAATCACACAAATACACACATACATCAGGCTAGTAATATTTTGGGTATTTTTGGGAGAGTGGGTTCTTAGGAGTTTTCTAGTCTTTTCAGAGATTATATCCCTGGCTTTGTGGAGGTCAACAACCAAATTTTCACTGGGGAAATTTCTCTGATGATAAAGGCTCAGAACCAGATAATTTCTACAAAGCTAAAGTAATCTTGAATCATTTTTGTTTCCCTTACCCTAAGAACTGAATACAAACACAGGGGAGGTAAAGCCTCTGTCACATGGCTATGTTAGACATTTAGCAAGCAGTCTGATATCTTTTTTTATACAGGAGGAAATGGAGTTGCAGAGAACCTAAATGGTTTTCTCCAATGTTACATAACTATTAAGTTATTAGTATTAGCAGATCTGGAATATTTAGGTGATTGATGAAACTAAAAGACTGCTGGTTTATAGCCCAGGTGAACTAAAATGCTGCTGGGAATAAATGAAATTCAGAAAAAGTTTGTCTTTTATGCATGGCTACTTCTTTTCTTTGTACTTTTTACATCAATACTACTGCTCAGATCTTTCTTCCCTCTAGATGCTTATTATTTTTATGCTTCCAAATGTATTCTATCCTTGGCAAGCCATCCAATACAGTGCATCATGCTCTAAAATTATTACTTCTTTCTTCCTTCTAAACTGCTTATGTCTCAGTTCACTGTTCTCATTGTCACAGAAGAATACAGATCTTAAAAAATTAATTTAATTTAGAAAACATATATTTTAATTGATCAAAGTTGAATGCATTAGCTTTCTCAGTTATGTTTCCATTCTAAAAGAGAGCACTTATAAACCTAAAATAATTAATTTCTGAGGGTGAAATTTCAGGCAGTGTGACAATTGGATGGGGGAGTAATTTTACATAGAGGAGGCCACAATATTCTTGTTAAATTCAAAACACAATTATTGAGTAACTACAAATCTTCTTGTTTTTATCGTCACATCTCTTGCATATGTCCCCTTTTCTCTACTCACACAACTAATACCCCAGTTCAAGCTCTTATCATCTCTTACTTGTTATTATTATAGGCTCCTATTTGGGTTTCCCACCTAAAACGCTCCTCACTCTAAAACATCTTTCACCCAGGTATCAAAGTAATTTTCCTCAAATAGAGATGTGAACTCTACATCTCCCTTACTTAATAAAATTGAGTAAGAACAAATATAAATTCCTGTTTGGCATTTAAATCTCTTTACAACCTAGCCCTACTTTTCCATTCTTCTTACATAATATTATATACAGGTATTTTATATATTATATACAAGTAATTTGCAATCTGGCTATGTTGGTTAGTCATGGTTCTTTATACTCCTTTCATCCTTACCTCCACTTCTTAGAAATCAGGCTTTTTTAAGGCTACATCACATAAGTTATCTTCTACATGATATGACATTTCACAACTACTAGTGCATTCCCCTTTCCAAGCTATCATATTCATTTAACTAATATCATGTATAGACTTACTATATGTGCAAATATTCCTTAATGGAAGAGATTGTTTCACTTTTGTCATTGTATTCCCAGCACTTAGCACTGGAACACTAAGTGTTTGCTGATCAAAAGATTCCATGCTTTTTAATAGGTGCTATGAAAGCATATTCACTGTTCTTCAGATGTTATCAGTAAGTGCCACATTCAATATTTATGTGAGGCATGTATATATATTTCTTATCTGACGCATCAACCTTGTGATGTAGGGAATATGATTTATATTCCCATTTTATTGATGGGGAAATGAAGACTCAGGAACTTTAAAGTGGAATACCAGGAATGCAGAGATAACAAGTTTCATCATTAGAGGATGAACCTCCATGGAGACCAGGGAAAAGGGACTAACAACATATCTCCAATGTGACCTGTTAAGAATAAACACTAAAACTGTCTGATGAGTCTATTAGTCCATATAGTGAGTGTATACCTTAAATGTAAATATTGGTTAATCTTATCTGCAAATATCTTTTGCCTTTTTCCCTTCTCACTGATATCCTTTTTCCTACCCTGATGTTTGTTACATACTATTATCAAGACCTTCCCATATGAATGGGAAATTGAGAAAAATATCTGTTAGTACAATTCATTCTAGTAGCTCTGTGCTGGAACTGGCCACCATATTTACCACTACTTACTCCTTCATTTCTGGTGCTTGTTGAGAGACATTGGGGGTACCAACTATGACCCTACAAGGACACCAGCATCTATGAACCACTCTTCCCCCCTAACCATACATGCTACAATGATAGCACAAAAGAAACTCCCAACCAAACATCATGAACATTATCAATGCATTAGGTCCCTAATCTCTCTCTAATGATCAATTCTATTGACTCTTTCCACACAATGCTCTACTCATATAGCCCATATGGAAAAATATCTACATACAGTATCCTCTTTTTCAATATTTGAGTAAAATAGTTCCTGGACTTGAAAACAGAGAGGCCTAGTTCAAAATCCATTTCTGATACTTAATAGCTCATGGGATTCAATGTAACTTAAAGTATCTGACTCTTGGTTTCAACATTTGTAAAATAAAGATAATATTATTTATTTCACAGGGTATCACGATGAAAATGAGTTCAAATTCTGTTTTGGATACTTACAAGCTTAATGTCTGTTTTCCTCAATTTATTCAACTGTAAAATGAAGACAAAAAATAGCATTGCCCTCTTATGATTATTGTAAAGTTCAAATGTGAAAATATGAAGTGCTTTGTAAATCTTAAAGTGCTATACATAAATATTGTTATTTTGTTGACATTTTGGTTCTGGAGAAATACTAAAGTACAGATATACTTCATTCTTGACAGAAGAATCAATCTTGTCTCCAGCTGCTAGATGCTTTTTCTACATTTATAATATAACTGGAGAAAAAGCAAAGCACAATAAACCAAATAATTTAAAAAAGACACTGAAAGAGAAACTGGGAAACAGATTTCCATTTTTTGAAACATTGGCACTGACTGAAAGGTGACTATTTTTATTCAATTCTGTGGAATAGCTATTCTGAGTTTTTCTTCTCTAAAGGTAAGGGAGAGAAGCTGAATGAACTTTACATCTTGCCAGGAAAGAATTAAAAATAAAAACAAACCTCTGAATCCATCAGAAAGTTTCTTTACAGGGTCTTTCTTTTGTGTGTATATGTGTGCATATATAAGTTTCAGAATTGTGCTTGCCTGGCGTCAATGCAGCCAGAGCAGAATTCCACATATCATTATGAATAGAATAATCTTTTGAGTTCTTTTGGTCACCTTGCCCCAGCTGACAAAAAAGCCTAAAGAAATTGAAAAAGATGAGTTGCTCATTATACTCTTTGTAGCATAAATAAATTCTGGTGGAATGAGCCTCAATTCAGTCAAAGAGTAGATGCTATGATGTAACTGAAAATCACACAGGAAACAAGCACTCTTCTTAGCTTGAGTCAGTGGAAAGCTACTGGTATGAATGAGCTCTAGCAAAAGAGATAAATCATTAGTTAAAAGCAAACCAGCTACAGGAAGCAAAGATAGTCTCCACAGAACAATGGAACATTGGTAAATCACTGTTTTTATTTTTAAGGGTTCACATTTGATGAGTGCTCAATGTTATATGAAATACTTTACCCACAATCTCCTTAAAAATCTATCCCTGAGGTTTTATTATTTTGTTGTTTTGATCTTGGGTGCTTGAAGGAGTTTGTCAGCAAAATATAAGCTCTAGCAAGTTCTTCCATGCTGGAAAAGTCTTTGTGTATGATTTGGCCAATACATTATTTATGGTTTTACAACTATGAGTCCAGGTAAGCATGACTGGCCAGGAGTTTGGGTACCAAATGAATTCCTTGGCCAAGGCAAACCATGGAGAAAAGAAAATTACAAACTGGGCTTCAATGTTCAATCTCTTTTTTCCCTTGTGCACTGAGAACTCACAGAATGGTAGAAAAGGCACAGAAGTGCTAAGAAACGAACAATTTTTAGACTGTACATAGATGTTAACTGTCAATACTTTAAATGTCTGATATCTGTTCAAAGGCTGAATCAACATATCAGTGGAGAGATTGAATCATATTAGACTATATTCACATAATAAATCAGGAGTTCTTAACCTGGGAACTATAAAATAATAATTATAGGTTTTGATTGAAGTTTGGAGTTCTCAGTGCATTTGTAAAAGATGTATAAAGATATTTGCTGTGAACTTGACCTTTCCAAGAATAGAATTTTTTGGTTTTGTAGTTTTTAGAGGCGGTCTCATTATCCCCGGATTTGTGCCCTTGGAGAATTTCTATATTGTATTGGTTAATAATATAAAACATTTAAATGCTTATTGAATGTAGTTTCAACATACAGGCTGTGGATTTCAGTACAATAAAAATGTAGTTCAGTTTAACTCACTGGATTATTTAGAGACTTATGTGCTGGAAATGTGTGTGAAGACATGCTCTACATTTTTTGAATAGCTTAAAAAGTTAATGGTAAACACTAGTAAAAGGAGTTGTTTGCTTTGCAGATATAAACATTTAAATAATAAATGCAGAAAAATCAAATCTTTTTATAATAACCTATAGTTGTTATGCTTTAAATTACATGTGGTTTAAAAAACATTTTGATAACTACATTTCAACATATTTGTTTTATAGTCTCTATATTTCATTTTATGCATTTACAAGCATCATTCTGAGAAGGCAGACCCAGGCCTCAGTAGATTGCCAAAGGAATCCATAAAATAAAAACACTTAGGAATCACCTACTATAAATGCAACCAGAGGACATAAAGAAGCTGTGTAAGATATGACCAACAAGATGAAGGACTAGATGGTTTTTTTGATCCTTGCAACCTCTCAAACTTCTCCAAAAAAAGTTAAACAACAAAGATAAAATAATTTCAGGTGTTTCCATAGTATAGGATACTTAAAACACAAAAGAAGGTTAAAACTACATAAACTAATGCCTAAAGTGTTCACTCAGTATACCTTTCACCAATGCCCACCACACTCCTGGCAGCAAGATTTTCATTAACCAAGCCGACTCATGGACTTAACAACAAAACCTAAGTCCACACCCTCAGCTTTCCCTTCCTCTTTTCAGTGCCATAGGGACTCAAATTTCAAATTACAGAAATTTGCTGAGGCCATGACAATGAGTGATATGGTAGCTTTCTGTGCTGAAACAGAGATGTACAGAACATATCTGGGCTTTTAATAGAGCTCAATACTGTTCCTTCATTTGCCCCCTCCTGATACCTTAGATAAACTCCAAATGGCAAACATTTGCCCAGGATACAATAATATCAATGTGGCAAGTTTTTATACTGCCAGGCCAGAGAAAGGAAGAGCAGAAAAAATGGCTCAATATACCACCTGTATGCATGTATGTATGTGTCTCTGTGTATGGGTGCTGTGTGGTTCTCCATTAAGCCTTAGAAAGAGAATTCATCATTTAGCTGGGGCCAGTGGTTTTATCTTTCCGAAAGTCATTTGGGAGAAGAGAAAAATTGCAAATTGTGAAATTTCCAGCATGGGAAGAGTTTAAAATATTGTGGCATCCATCCCTCAGTGACTACCATCTGAAGGGAGGAAATCAGAAAATGAGCATTATGGGAAAATAAGGAGAAAATATACACTGAAGTCATTTCTCAGAAGGAAAAAAACCCAAATACTTTCCAATATAAACAGATAAACCAATAAGGAAAATATTAATAGCAGTATAAAATGTGACATTCTGATCTAGTTAAATGACTTCAAGTATCTATTAATAAATGCTACCAAAATGATTTAATACCTAATAAAGCAGAGGACTTTATGAATTTTGAGTAGAGCATGGAACCACAACACACTGTTCCTGTGGTTTACAAAAGAAATGAGAATCATGTGAGCAGAATTTTTAGCCTGCACAGCAGAAATAATTGGCAGAATAGAAAAACTACTGAGGGGGCAAGTCTTACCAGAGAGATAAAAGAAGGGAGAAATGATTAGGCACTAAGGACAATCTGTAAGGCTAAAAACAATATCATGAAAATAAAACATGCTTCAAGATGAAGACAGGAAGTATAGTGACAACCTAAAGATTATATAGAAAAAACATATTGTAAAAAACCCCTGAACACCATAATGTAAGAAATAATACAAAAATTGCCCATGATTTCTGAATATAGAAAACAAAGTTCCCATTGAAAAATTCAATAGATAAAACTCCTCATATCTCACAAAAAATAAAAAGCAATACAGAAAACTTTGAGTGGTTAAATTTAATGTCTATTGAGAAAAAACAAGTTTTGTAAGCAGTTAAGAAAAAGATATTCATATATGGACTATCTGTACCCATAAGAAAAAAAGGAAGAACTGGAACAATACATTCTAAAGAACAATGGAGCTCAAGCTAGTAGCTCAAAGTGATCTACTCTAAAAAGCTGAGCTTAATCGCAAATGAAAAAAGATTGATGTTCAAAAATCAAGAGGGTTTTAAAACATTCTTAGGAAGAAAATCAAAACTGAAAAAATTACTTGCTTCTTGACTATCTCAGACAACAGAAATATAGGAGAGTTGAATGAAGGCAATAAGCAAGGTCAGCAAAAACAACAAAGTGACAACAGAGAGACAGACTAGTAAGATACTTTTTTCTAAATGTATTGAAGGACATAGAGGTGAAGGTGGAAATCAGATGGAGATAAGGATCAGGAAGCAGACCTGGGGCATTATGCACAGGACAGTGAATCAGTATTTTTTTTCTGGGAATAAATTTCTTTCTTTCTTTCTTTCTTTTTTTTTTTTTTTTTTTTTTTTGCTGAAGCAATTGGGATTAAGTGACTTGCCCAGGGTCACACAGCTAGGAAGTGTTAAGTGTCTGAGGTCACATTTGAACTCAGGTTCTCCTGACTTCAGGGCTGGTACTCTATCCACTATGCCACCTAGCTGCCCCTCTGGGACTAAATTTCAAAATAGTAGGGTACATGGAAGGGAAGAAGGGAAGAAAAGAAGATAGAGGAGTGTGAAATGCTTTGGTCAAATTGAGGGATAACAATAAGGGGAGAGGAACTCCTGTGGCCTCTCAGGAAGAAGAGACCTTGCAGGGAAGTGGTAAAAGATGTGAATGAAGAATTAAAAAGGCAGGGAAGAATAAGGTATTGTTTTGGTGATGGGATAGAGTTTCACTTATGAATTCTCTTGTGGATGAAGAAAAGTCTTCTGTGAAGGATATGGGAACCTTGTGTTAAATGTTGTCCACAGAGATATAGTGATTAAAGAGACCACTCATTCTGCCGTGGAGGTGGTAATTGGAGCTCTTGTAGGTGACTGGCACCTGGGGAAGTGGAAGTGGATGGATGAATGAGGATTTGAAACAAATGAGAATGAAGGTGTCCAGAGGGAGAATATATTAAGGGAGTATTAGTACCTTTTGTGTAAGGGCTTGTTGTGCTCTTTCCAAGGCTGCTCATCCACCTTTGGGTGTCTACTAGTCATCCAATTCTCACTTCCAAGTAGTTGTACCATGCATAGTGGTAAAACCATCTCAGCAAACAGGCTAAACCAGGCTGAAAGTAATTGACAGATCTATCCCAAACATGTGAAAACTTTCCCTCAGTGGATGGGCAGATGAGAACAATTTATTCCAGTGGCAAATAATGCAGCTGAAAAGAAGTGCTATGGAATGCTAGAGCTTGGTCAGTTATCAAACACACCAACATGTGTAATTCTATACTCCTCAATCTCCTCTTCTTCTTCTTCCTAGTAACACCTAGAGAAGATTTTGGGCTCTCAACTACAGGCTCTTATCTTCAAATAAGAAATAAATGGTATCTCATAACTTCAAATCTTATGATTCTAAGTGCACATTTAAATTATAGAATGTTTCACAAAGCAATGCCATATAAGTCATGTCTATGACAAATGAACATTAGCTGTGATATCAATGCCAATTACAGTTATCTCTTCCATATCATGGGGGTTGCAGCTGTGGAGTCCCTGTGATCTGGAAAATCCACACAAATTTTTTTGACCCTTCCTTTATTCCGGAGAAGAAGTCTGAATTACTATGGTATTAAAATATGTTGATTTTATACAATACGTTACATATATCCTATGCATTTTTGAGTTTCTAAACTTTTTCTGCATCTGTTGACTTTCATGTGTTTTCCACAACTCCCAAATTCCCATTTAATTTCTTAGGCTGGTCCATGATATATTGAAACTGAGATGGGGAAAGTCATGATGTAGAAGGGATAACTACAGATAGAAAGAAAATTGGACTTGCAGTTGGAAAACATGATTTTTTTGGTCTCATTTTTGCCACTAACTCACTGTGTGACTTTGGGAAAATGATTTCACCTTTCTGAATCTCATTTTCTTTGCCTATAAAATTAAAGAGATATAGTGTGGAATGGCAAAATGAATAGCAATTTTCTAGTTAAAGGACCTGAGTACAAATTCTAATTCTGCTACTTGACTCCATCCCTACCTGTAGTCTCTGTGATTGTAACAACATTGAATTTTTTCAATCTCCTTGTAAATGCATAAAATGTTCATTTTTCATCTTCCAGGGTTAGGGATTGAGAATTTGTTATATGACATCTTTCAAGGACTTACAGTCATCATATCCATGCTTGAATAATTATACTTTCACTATGATGACTTGATGGCTTCAAAGGTTCTCTTTGAAATGACCTTATTCCTTATTTTCTATTTACTATCAAGTTGCCTCTTATTTGAGCCATCCAAGAGCAATGGGAATGAACAGGACAAATTAGAGAGAAGAGACAAAGCCACCAAAGCTCATCAATACATGAATATCCTATAAAATCTTATAATATAGGTGGTATCCTATAAAAGATTTGAGATGAATATCAGTAAACTGAGTACTCTTTTCTTCACAGAGGCAGCAGGTAAAGTCACTAGAAGTCACTATATACACATATGGCCAGTGACAGATAAGGAAAATTATATATAGCTGGATCTTTTGTGATTTGAAGTCTCAGACAATCTAAAGGAAATAGTTCCCTTGCCTTTTGGACAAGAGAGTTTCTCCCTTTATACACCTGGGGCACCAGAGTGGCAGACCCTTTCTCTGTCCAATCTGGTTCTACTCTGCTCCAGAGACCATGGTTGACTAACTACTTTAGAGTTTATAGAGTGAACATAGAAGATCATGTATCACTTCAAAGATGGAGGGTGGAGGAAAATGGTGGAGTGCAGTCAGAACTGTCCTATTTCCTTTCCCTTACCTGTTCCTGGTAACCTTTCAGTCTTAAAATATGATTCAAAAGGTTCAAAACTAAAAGCTGTTAGAATGCTGAACTCATTTTTTCTTTTTAAAATAAAATTGTCTAGAAGTTTGGTATATTTTGTATCTTAGGCCTCAAACAACTTATAGCACAATGAGGCTTACACTATCCAGAAGGATACTTCAAGTCTCAGATAAGGCTTTTTGCTTCTCCTAATTTTTAATCCTCTCTCTTTCTTTCTTAAAAATTATCTCATATCTACAGAATATTTACATGTTGCAAAACCGAGTAGAATGCAGAAGTTTCTGGAAGCTGTGGACTTGTTTGGTTTAATTTGTTTCTTGTATCCCTAGTAGTTAGAACAGTGCTTGCACATAGTAGGAGTTAGTAAATGTTTGTTGAATTGAATGCTTCAATGAATTTGTGATTTTATCAACATGTAAATTCCAAAAAATAAATCCCATGCATGCAACCCATGCATCCTTCATTCCATCCAATTCTTTCTATGACTTGTTTCTATGTGCAGTTAAGGAATGCAGGGATTAGTACTTTGGGTTTGGAGTAAGAAGACCTAAATTCAAATCTAGTCTTAAATACTAGCTGTGTAACTCTGGGCAAGTCACTTAACCTCTATTTGCCTCAAGAATGATAACAGTATTGTTGTGAGGATAAAATGAGTTAATATTTGCAAAGTACTCTACAAATCTTAAAGTATTATATAAATTCTAGGCTTTCTTTTTTCTTTCACAGATCTCCTATATAGAGTCAATCCACTATGTCAGAGAGTTGGCCCCAGGTCGTTTTTACATTTTGGTTAATATATATTATCATTTGCTTTCAATGCATGGTCAATTACCTCCTTTATTAATCACGTTTTCCAGATTAGCTCCCTTACACTATTTCTTTTGTAGAAGTCAGAGCTGGAAACGCACAGTAGCTTATTTATTTCTACATTTTCTTTTGGGTAGCTGTCAACTTTGATTCTTCGGAGATCGCGATGTTCCAAGATTCAGAAGAACAAAAGAAAAAAAAACTCCAAAGAAACAACTGATCACTGCATCAATGGAAGAACATAGGATTTTTGTGTTGGAGAGCAATTTGAGATCATTAAAAACATTATGTATTTTCCAAAATGCCACCCAGTTCAATACTTCCTCTAATTCACTTATGTCTAGGTTTTGGTATAATTACAGTGCCTGTCTTAGATATCTGTATTGATGTGCAGATTCAATGAACCAGTTCTTCAAGTATATGCCTGAGTCTATACAATAGACATTTTCCATCCATTTTGTTTTTTTCCTCCTTGTATGGGTTGCTAAACTACTTCCTTTAGAGCAATCATAGATATCATTTAGGATGCCCTATGATATTCAGGGACAGGATAAAATCAGTACAAAGTCATTTGCAAATGGAAGCATCTAGAGAGCCTCATTATTTATATGAAATTTATTTTCCCCTTGGGATTTCATACAGAACATTATGGGAAAAACAGTAAATAGCTTTCATGTTCATATAGCTCTAGGTTTTATGCTTCATTGCATGTTAATAATCAGAGGGTGATTGGAATAGCTTTGTTTCTGTGGTTGCATTTGTAAAGGAGTCTTATGTGATCCTGAGAAATGTTTTTGAGAGAAGATTGGAGAGAACTTTTTAAGACTAAATTTTGTTCTAGTGAATAAAAGACTTTTTGAAAAATGTCATCAACAAATAATAACACAGTAGGATTGTATATTCTTTTTACCTTTCATTCTGTTATGTGGCTGTAATGATTCAATCTCCAATAGAAAATATTTGTGCAAGTCTGTCTAGTCCTGTCTCCTGTTTTATTAAGAATACTAGATATATAAAAAAATCATTCTGTAAAATGAGAAAGGAGACAAATGTGGGGTTGTTAGTGATATCCCATAGAGCACCCTCTTGGGGTAGAAATAACATGTGTGATTTTTTCCCTTTCTTTTCTTAAATTTTTATATTTATGATTTTTTTGTAGAATGATTGTTTTTAGAAAACAATAACACCATATTATAAGACATTTTAGTTATTGCAAATATTATCATCCTCATTCTATTGAGGAGAAAATTGAGACTCAAAGAGGTTGAACAATTTTCTAAGGATCACAGATAATAAATTGCAGAGCTAGAACTCAAGATCATAATTTTCCCAGTTCCAAATTTAGGGATCTTTCCATTTAAGTCATGCTATCTCTGTAAGATTCTCCAGACCACTGCCAGAAAGTGCTTTCATTGAGCTGTCTTACTCTGTCATTATCCACAACAACATCTTATCCCAAAGAGCAAATGAATATTCCTAATATCCCCTTTGAGGCCTGATTTCTTCTTCCCTTTAAAGCAGCCTCAGGATGGATGGCAGGCTGGTGCCCCTGTTATGCCTTTGAATGTCTGCTGGCCTTCCTGTTTTACACATCGATTGCCTTTCCTTTCTAATATTGGCAATGACTATGACAGTTAAGAAAGAATTGTGTATGGTTTTTGCACCTTGGAAGGATAACCAGAAATAAGTGATATAGATAATTTTATATTGAATTAACTAGTAGAAATGTTGTAGTGGAAGAAAATAAAGAACTCATGAGAGTAAATGTACATGAATCTGGGGTTTTGTCATCAACATCCTAGGGAATATTAAAAAGGGACAAAAAGGAAGGGAAACCACCCAGAAAACATCAAAAAGTAAGGTTCTAGACATGATAATAAAGGACAAATAGTAAAAAGCATTTTGGTATGGGGAGTCTGACACCACCAGAATAAATATTCTTTTTGCGTTAGCACAGTAAGTAAGGTGGTCAGGACAGGTGAGCTGGGGGGAGAGGAGGAAACAAGAAAGTGGTAGCTTCTGACAAAAGCCCTGAAAACTATAAGAGTTCTTTTCCTCTTCTCTACCAGACAGTAGATAAAAGGAGAATGAAAGAGAATGTCTGGGTGAGTACTGTGGTCTGGTCAATTAACCCACTCTTACAGACTAAGTTGTCTTTCAAGCAACAGAAGAGAAATAACTGCTTAAAATGCAGTTTTGGCAAAGCAGTGCAACTCCAGAAGTCTGTTGTTTTTGCATGGGTATATTAGTGTGTATCGATGTTCCCTTAGGTTGTGTGTTTCTGGAAAAATACCAGATGCTGACGGCATGGCAAAAATTTCACTCACTATGGAAAGGAGTGAAAGGGGAGAAGGGAGAAGAGACCATTACAGTGAATATAGGTTAAGGGAAGGATTGGACAAAATAAACCCAAAGGATGTCTAACTCCTCTGTCACAGAGAATTATTGATGACTCTGGTTCACAGAGTTAGGAAGAGCTGATTACCTGAATCCATCAATAGATAGAGAGAAAGGTATTGGAGCACTATAGGCATGCATTTATGGATCAAAATCTACAAATCTTTGCATAGAAAAATAGTAAAGAACAGAATTTTAATCAGTACATATAGACTTAGAAGAGATCTAAGAACCATGAAATCCAGGTTGTACGTCACTGAGAATCATTGCCTTCCCCTATAATGTAGCCTTATATGATTAACATACAAGGTTTTTCATAGAGGGAGACCAATTAGACCTAAAGCCTGGGAGTTAGATCTGCTATATCTTAATGATTTTAAAAGAAGAATGGAAAGGGAAGTAAAGGGGACTTCACTAGGAAATGGACATTAGGGAAATTTCTCATAATGAGAGTGCATCTATAGAAATGGGCAGAAAGGGATCCAAAAGGAACCTCACTCTCATTTGAACTGTTCAAAGAGGAAAGAACACGATGTAGTGTATTTTACTCAATAAGGAAATAGGAGTGAAAGGGGAAACTGGAGAAGGTATAAGTTGTTTGTGAGAATCAAATGGGAATATAATTGTAAAGCACTGAGCCTGATATATAGTAAACTTCACATAAATTTTATCTGTTATTATTATTGTAGTAGTAATGGTGTTGGTAGTGGTGAGATGTTTGAATCTCTGTGTAAAAAATAGAAGACCTAAATGGGGATTTCAGAGTTATAAAAGTGAATAAATGAATGATAAAGCAATTATTAAGTACTTAATCATAATGCTGTGTGGTAAAGCACTGTGCTAAGTGCTAATAATATAAATACAAGCAAAAAAAGACAATTTCTGCCTTCAAGGAGCAGAGAAATTTAGGGAGGGTAAATATGCAGCACAGACATATTTTGAAAAGAGCCAGAAAGTGATATGGAAGCCTGATTTTTGGGTGAGATAAGGAATATGCTAATCTACCAGAGCTCAAAGTTCCCAAGGGCAAAGTACATATTCCAATGAGGGAGGGATGAGAATTCAAAGGATTGCTTGAATGTAAGTAATATGGGCTGAAAATGGCTGTGAGATAATCCTAGGATAATTTATTAAATTAATATTATTATGACAGTTTTAAACTTCAAAAATGGAGGGGGGAAAAAGAGAAAGAGAGAAAGAGAGAGTGAGAGCAAGACAAGAAGGAGGAACACAGGAGGGGGAGAGAAAGATACACACACACACACACAGAGACAGAGACACACAGAGACAGAGACACACAGAGACAGAGAGAGAGAGAGAGAGAGAGAGAGAGAGAGAGAGAGAGAGAGAGAGAGAGGTGGGGAAAGGAGAGAAGGAGGGGGGAGAGAGGGAGAGAAAGAATTATTGTAATCAGAATCAAGCATCTGTCTTGTCTGTGGTTGTTTCAATCAGTTCTCATGCTGCTGAGTTGGGGGTGATGGTAGAGAAGGATGTAAAACAAATTAAGTTATGCTTTCTGAGTTTCCCAGTGAGAGGAAAAGGAGTCTGCTCCTCCTCTGTTGAGAAGAGGGAGTACAAAAATTAAAGGTCAAATCAAACTTAATAGAATAGTCACTCTCATTGGTTATAATAGTATGATAGTTAATCAAAAGCTTTGTTAAAATCTAAGTAAACTATTTCCATAGCATTCCATTCTTCTGCTAGTTTCCTAATGCTGCCAAAAAAGGGGAATGATCTGTTCTTCCTAAAGCCATGCTGGTGCCATATACTTAACACTCTCCTGGATTGCTTAGGAGGAACAGACTGATTGGGAATTAGGAGGATTAGCTTTTAGGGCTAGCTCTTCTGCTAATTCACTATGTATCCTGGAACAAGTACCTTTTTTCCATTTGGGCCTCAATTTCCTTATCTATAAAATGAAGAATGACTTACATGATGAATAAACTTCAAATGCTATAGTTCTTTCACTATAGTACCTAGGAAAGAACAAAGCCAGACGGGTCTTTTAATTTTAAACTGAATGCCCTCTAAAAAGGCTATTATCACATAATAAAAGGGATCTTTGCCTATATTAGTATTGGTTATACTCTAAAATTGAATGAGGTTTGACAAATATATGATCACACACATATATAACCTATGTCAAATTGCTCACCATCTTAAGTAAGAGAAGGAAGAAAGGAAGAAAATTTGGAACTCAAAATTTTTTAAAAAATTGAATATTAAACATTGTCTTTACATGTAGTTGGTGAAAATAGTATTTTAAAAAATAGCATTATGTTATGGCTAATATTTGATTCTTTGGATCATATGCATTTGAAAAGAGGAAGCTTCACAAAAAGAAGAAGGTCCGATGCCTAGTGGGGAAGCTTTTAGAGGCAGAATTATCTTCAATTGATCACATTGATGATCATCTACCCTTCTTGAACATATGGTCCTTGCCTTTGTTAAATTATAATTGTCTGTTAACACCTGCCTCACAAAGCTGTTAGTGAATAAATTGAAATGTATGTAAAGTGCTTTGTTAACCATGGTAAAGGCTTGTAGAAATATTGGCTAGTACTATTATTATCATTACATTGGGGGAAATCTATTCATTTTCAATGCCTTTCAGCTTCTGTTTCCCTGGATGTCTTAGGGTGGTCTCTCCAGGAGAGATCCTGAGCTGCACCTGGTATACCAAGTAGTATTTGCTCTCCCCAGTTGAATATTATTCCTTCTTCTGTCTTTGCATCTTTCCTGAGATTTGACATTGATCTCATTATTCGACATTGTTGCAATTCATCAAGGACCAATCATAGCTACTTCTGCTTTGCTCAGGCATTAGATGATGATTAAACCTTATGTTTTTCTCTCTCCCTCCTCCTCCCCTCTCCTTCTAGTTCTTTATTAAGAAAATAAAGAGAGATGACACAGAGAAGTTGATTGTCTCCTGAGGGGAGGGGCAGAATGACTTCCAGTGGGCTGACGTAAGCTTTCTAATGTTGTTCAGGTCCCTGTCAGGGAGCTCAGTCTTCCTAAGGTCTAAAGAACTGCTTATATTACTACCCTAAAGGGGCTCTGCATTTTAAAACAAGGAGGAAAAATTTCATTTACATTTTTCCCCTACAAGAAATTAGCAAATACTTATTTAATGCCTAAACAAAATATGCTACTTTCTGGGGCTACAAGGAGAAATGACCCACTCCTAGATCTAAAGCAGTTTATAATCTAATGAGGTAAAGGTGGTGTAAACTAGTTTGAAAGCTAAAGAAACAAAAACTCAACCTCCAACTTTTGCTAGTCAATAGCTTTGTTGATAATATATAAACCACTGCTGATACTATTACTCATAAGGATAATACAGAAATATATGTACTATATATTATACTATATATAATATATGGATAGTTAGGTGGTTCAGGGATAGAGTGTTGGACCCAGAGTCAGGAAGACCTGAGTTCAAATATTGCCTCAGATACTATCTGTAAGATCCTAAGTAAGTCACTAAACCTGTACATCTCAGTTTCCTCTTCTATAAAATGGGTTATAATAGCATCAATCTTCCAGATTGATTGTGAAGATAAAATGAAATAATATTTGTAAAGTACTATATAAATAATAGCCACATAAGCCTTAGCTATCTACTCCAGTCTATATGAAATGAAATAATTCTGATGAGGAAGAAAAAGTAGAGTTTTCTAAAGAGATTTATGAGGTTGTACCAACATGATCTAACTTTGATTAAAAAAAGAACTCTATATACAGGCTTTGGAAGCAAAGTTAGGTGAAAGGATACAAAAGGATAGCATGGCCCTGTAGAAGTATAACGTGTGTTCAAGTTCAAAACAAATTGAGATTGGTGTGGGTTATTAAGCATAAGAAGATTTTTTCTTTCGTTTAATTAGAGGGATGAGATGCTGAGAATTGATCACACATTGGTCCTGGTGGAAAGGATAATGATAATATATGACAGAGAAGGCAGATTTATTCAATTCACTTGTTTTTCTCTGCTAAAGAGAACAATTTCTTTGCCGTTGAAATGGGAAGGATAGAACAAAAATTGCTAATAGGGAATTGAGATATAAGTAAAGTAAGATCCAAAAAGAATTACTCTTGATGAGTTCAAGTCACCAGAACCAGATAAACAAAAAATGTGGATATTATTGCTAAGTAAGTAACTGTAAACCAAGTTTTGTAGGTTGGCAGGTAAACCAAAGAGCCCCGAGTGTGGCAGCATCTTAGTCATTTTGTCAGATCACTGGCTTTGTTGCAAGTTCTGTTCCAGCAACAATTCTTGTGGTGAAGAGGCCAGGCAGCCCCATTAGCTTCTGACCATCTACTATTCATTGTTAAAGCAAGGCTGAAGCAGCAAGGCACCCAGAGGAAGAGAGGAGGGGATAAGTAGTAGACAACCCAAATCATCACAACCATTTTGGCCACCTGTTCTCTCAGATCCTGATGGAGAAAGCCTAACCCTGAACCTTGTGTCCTCCAGCACCCAGCCCTACTTCCAGCCCAAACACTAAGGCAATTACTATGGGTCAGGCCCACTAACTATGGGTGTCTTCTAGGTTTTGTCCTGTACCCTCTTTAGTTTCTCTTCTTCACTATTGTGCTGTGACCTCCTCAGTTCCCATTGTTTCTTTTTTATATATATAAAGCTTTTTATTTACAAAACATATGAGTGATTTTTCAACATTGACTTTGCAAAACCTTTTTTTTCCCCAAGCTTTTCCCCTCCTTCCCCCCATCCCCACCCCTAGATGACAGGTAATCTAATACATGCTAAATAGGATAAATTATATGACAAATACAATACATGTATACATATCTATACAGTTATCTTACTGCACAAGAAACACCAGATCTAGAAAGAAAAGAAGAAAAAAACAACCTAAGAAGGAAAACAAAATGCATGGAAACATTCACAGAAAGCGTTAAAATGCTGTGTTGTAGTTCACACTCAGTTCCCACAGGCCTCTCTCTGGATGTATATGACTATCTTCATTGCTGAACAACTGGTTTGAATCACATCATTGTTGAAGAG